>CATIWQ010213938.1:0-26027 GCA_949673415.1 Euphorbia schlechtendalii
GGGCCTGAGGTTTTGTTCCATTAACAAAAAAAGGGATTTTTTACTAACACAGTTAAGATTGATGACGTGGCAACGGGTAATTTTGTAAAACTGTAATTTTTTTTCATCATCAACCTCTTAGGCCCTGTTCTCTTCAACTTCTGAAATATGAACTTAACTGAATTTAATTTAACTTAACTGAACTGAACTTAATGGACCTGAACTTAACTTAACTTAACTTAACTTAACTTAACTTAACTTAACTGAATTGAACTGAACTGAACTGAACTTAATGAACCTGAATTTAATTGAACTTAATAATAAATATATTAATTATTAAAATAATAGTAAAATCTATTAAATATAAAAATAAATAAATTATTAATACTCATTACAAATAATATTATTCATAACTACCTATATAAAATAATTAATAAAACAATTTTAATACCTTTAATAATAAAAATTGTTACAATTACCATTACACGTGAGCTAATAATAATTATTATAATATATTGTAGTTTGCATTCAAATTATCACTTATTATTGTATTACAAAAACGTAATAGTTATTTTAATTAATAAATATTTTTATTTTATTATCCCATATCACATTTTCTAATTAATTAATACTATGATTATAAATAAAAATATTATTATATTACAGTTACATTAATACTATTATTATATCAATAACACTAGTTTTTATCATTATTTAAAAATTAATTTTACTACATTTATAATCAATATTAACTACATTAAATACTAATTATTTTTCTTTATCAATATTTGTATCATTCTTCTTTCTTATTATTAGTACTATTAATTTTTTTATTAAATATTAATTAGAATAATCATTATTGAAATTAGAATTTATGGACCTGAACTGAACTAAATAGATCTTAACTTAACTGAATTGAACTAATTTTAACTGAACTGAACTTAACCTAACTGAACTGAATTTAATGGACCTTAATTAAACTGAACTTAACCGAACTTAACTTAACTGAACTGAACTCAAGTAAATTAAAGGTGAACCGGCCTTACAACCACGTTAAAAGAAGCACGCGCTTTGTAAGAGCTGTTACCACACGCGGGTAGATATTAAATTGATACGCGGTATCATAACGCATAAAGGTGTATATCGACGTTGATAAGGCAATAGAGTGATGAAATGGAGGGCTGTGATGGAGTCTAAATGGGGACCACTAAAAGCTGTTGAATAGTACAGAAAGGATGGCTGAGATGTGGACCACCGTGGAAGGTCAAGATCATCATTCATTGACGTTCATTAATGATATTCTACCTCACTTTATTTATTGGATTTTAATGGAATTTTCAATTTAAAACCCAGTGATCTTTTGTTTATGAAATTTAAATAATACTCCGTGAATTTTAATATGTTTGTTTTTTTATTTAAATGGAATATATAAGCATTTTTTATTCAATTAAAACAAGGCCCATTACATGGATAATCCTCGGAATTTGGTCTGAAAAGTTAACAGTTCCCTTCAACTTTCATATCCACCTTGTTACTAGAATTGTTCGTCCGTCGGGCCGGGTTCGGGGTCAGGCTTGGGGTTTTTTTTACAAAAAACGCTAACCCAAGCTCATATTTTATAATTTCGGCCTCGGGCCAGGTTCGGGCTGGATTTACAAGATCATTCTCAAGCCCGGCCCAAGCCCATGAATATTTTTTGTATAAATTTTTTTATTAAACTAAGTTAAAAAAATATATAAAGTATATCAAAATATATTTAAATTTTACTTAAAATCTTTAATATTTAGTAACACGTATTGTAATCAAGTATACAAATTTAATAGGATAAAATATAGGAACTTAAAATAATTATACATTTAATGTATAAATATATAATAAATAAATAAAATTATTCGTCGGGCCAGGCTTGGATATTTATATAAAAACCAAGCCCGACCCATAAATCTTCGGGCTTCGACGGGCTCGGGCTCGGGCTTGGCTTTTTTAAAAAATGAGTGTCCAAACCCGATCCGTTGAAGTGGGCTCGGGCCAGTCCGAGCGGATACCCCGGCCCGTGAACAGGTCTACTCGTTACCCTTTCAAAATACAAAATTGTATCAGTTTGACTCCTTTAACTTTTAAAAAATTGCATCAATTTTCTTCTTGATTACCATGCGTCGACTCCTAGTATAGAGAAAAAAATAACACATTTGAGAAGTTAAACAAATTAAAAACTGACACGTGACATTCATATGGAATTTTTACAAGTTAAAGGATTACAGGATGGGTTTAAAAGTTGAGAAAGGTCGTTGACTAATTAGATCAAATTCAGGAAAGATTAATGATGTACCTTAAAACAAGAAGGAATAATATAAGTTGTTTAATTGAACATTGATAATCCGCCAAAACTGATGATGTATATTAGAGTTTGTCACACCAAAAAACACAAACTAAGGTACAATCTCCACGACTTCATGGTCCGTGGGTGAGTCTATGCAAACTTACCTTAACAAGATGAAATTTTAACCAAATAATTAGATTATGTTCTCTTCAACTTCTGAAATCTGAACTGAACTGAACTTAATAGACCTGAACTGAACTTAACTGGACTTAGGCCCTGTTCTCTTCAACTTCTGAAACCTGAACTTAACTTAACTGAACTTCACTGAACTGAACTTAATGGACCTGAACTGAACTTAACTTAACTTAACTTAACCAAATTGAAGATGAGGAGAACAGGGCCTAACTTAACATTTTATCGAGGACTTGGATGTCTCTTGATAGCCAACAAAATATGTTCGCACACTGATACTTAATGTATTTGTTAAGTGAATATTTAATATCTTAAAAGATTGTCATTCAAAAAAAAATGAAAATTGCATAAATAACATGAAAATTTTGAAATCTTAAATAGGCTCTGATAAGTGATTCATCTAAATAATATTTAAGTTATAGAAAGAGACTAAAAAGTACTAAAATCTTTAATTAATTTTGTTAATGTATTTAATTTTCTAAATTATGATTGCCCTTTCCTTTTTTTTATTACTATTTTATTCTTATTCCTCTTTTTAAAAAATTGCAACGTCATTGCTGCGTCTTTTGGTTTCTAGTTATTAAATACAGGGTAATTATTTTCTTTTACTTAAAATATAATGGATAAATATAAAAAATATAGTGACGAATCATTTCGACAAGTATCTCAAAATTAGTTTTGAAAATCATAAGAAATTACATCATTTTGTTCTTCATATTTTAAATCATTTGAAATTTTGAATTTTCTTTGGAGATTACACAAACCCAATTTAAAAAAAAAAATCCTTACTAAAAACTGATTCCAAACAAAATGAAATAAAAGCCAAGTCTTTTGAACGTTTCATTCTACACACATAATATTATTGTTATTTTTGTATCGTTATAATCATAACTAGTAAACTACTTTTCTAATAACAAAAACTTTACTTTTAATCAAGTAGCATAATTTTTTCAAAAGTTAAATGTCTTGAAATGTATTTCACCTATATAGATTTGAGGATACAAATAGAAATAATATTAAAACGAGAATGTTTCATACAAGAGTTAAAATAATTAGAAAACAATCGTTATATACAATGTGTAAAACTTTACAGCCATTTATTAGGTATTAATCACCTCATAAGTTTAAATTTGCCGCTAAAGTTGCAAGCAGTTACTGTAGTTTAAATAATTAAATTCCACTGTAAACTTAAAAAACATGCACAGTGATTTGATTGTTTTGTAAAAAGATGTTTGTGATTTTAACAGTTTAATAAAAAATATTTTTTAATTAAAAATTGTAATGTTAGAGAAGGTATTTTGATTAATTCAACATTCCTATAATCTATACTATTTGGAAATTCTATGTCAAAATTTGAATAAATTTCAGAAAATTTTCAATTTATTATAAAAATCACATTTAAACTAAGAAAAATATTTGCACGTCTCGTAATAAATTTTATTGCTAAGATGTATTATATTTGTATCAATTATAAAATTTTAATTCAAAATGGATAAAATTACCTTTTGTAATGACGTAATTAAAAGTTGTGAATCCTCTTTTTGCTAACTTCTAAAATCACAAATTCCCTTTTGTAAAAAAAAATTTCTCAAGGACCATTCCGTAAAACTGTCAAACCATAAATTTTATTTTATTGAATTTGTAAATTCGCAGTTAAAATATGTTGAATTCATTTTTTAGTTTTTTTCTTTTGTAAATTTATTGTTTTGGAATTTCAAACACATATACAATTCCTAAATCCTAACCTTGTCCACCATAACCATTTAAGATAACAAACATATAAATCCATGACATATGGTAATGAAATGACAGACTCAATTTTGGGTTGTAAATGGGACTTAATGAGACAAAATGCATACTTCATAATCATTTTCATTAAATAAAGTTTTAGAGAATTTTTTTCTCATCCCTCACTAGGGATTTCCAAATTCTCTATTAAAATAAAGGCTAAACTTAAAAAATGTACCTTGTGGTGTATATCGTTTTGAAAAGAGAGCCTGTAGTTTATATGACTTTATATGTGTTCGGAGAGATCATGTGTTTGATGTTGGCCATAGTTGTGGCTTTGAAAACTTCATCGATCTATTTTTCTCCTTAGCCCATTTTTTATGGCCCATTTTATTCCTTTAACCCGGATTGTTTTGTAACCCTACCTGTATAAACCTTTTAAAGTCTCTCTCTTTATCTTCTCTTTTTTCTCTCAGTTTTCGATTTCTCTCTCTAAAAAACTAAGCCTGTTTCATCTTTTTCTTTTCCGTTACTCTTCCTTTCTTGTAAATTATTAAACCTTGAGAAGGTCTCTGTAATGGTAACTACGGTTAAGGCATAACAAAAGGAAGTCAGTTGGATTAAAGGGTGAAGAGAGCTGAAATCTGTTTGGGAAGATCAAGATCCAAAGGGTTGTTGGTATTTTGGTATTGTTTGCTTTAGTTTTAATGTGTGATTTCTTCTCTTGTTAAGAAGAAATAAGTGGTCATCTTGTCTATACTCTGTGTTGCAGTGATTCATCTGTGTTGTTTTGTTTCGTTCTTGGTTTTGAGATAGACTGGAAGTCTTGGCTTGTAAATCTTGTAAAACTATGACATTTTTCTTTTGTCGATCTATAAAAGTCAGCAGAAACCCATGCACCTTGCATTGACTGCACCTTGTCACTGGGCCAGCAGGAAGCAAGTAAAAATTCTTTGTGTTAGATATATTTTCTGCATATTTGATTACATGCATGTTGTGAAAACTGAATTCTTGGTTTAAAATCGCACATATTGGTATCAGAATGAGCTTTTCTTGTTTAAGATCTTGTTTCAGATCGCTTGAAATAGATCTAGGGTTTGCTGTTTTTGCTTGCATTTTATATCAAGTCTGTTACAAGTCATTATTTAATTACTGACTTGTTTTGTTCTTGTTCTTCCTGTGGGAATTATTGAATCGATCGTAAATCACCCTTTGTGGACCTTCTATGCTGGACTTGGTGTTAATCCCCTGCTCATTGAAACGCTTTGGTCTACTTTCTCTTAAAACTTGTGGCTGAGTGAAAACTTCTTCCTCGAGGTAACATCTTTCCTTATAATCTTTGTCCTGGTATGCTCTTTTTTGCATGGTTGATTTTGCTTACTGCCTTTCTTATTATTGGTTTGCGTTTCTCCTACCTTCTTGATATTAGAGTCATACCTTTTCTTGATTGTTGTGTGTTGTTCTGCCTAAGATAAGATGTCTGTAGCTAAAGTAAGTTTACAAAAGTTTGATGGTATAAAATCAGAGATGTTCTTGTTCAACTTAAGTACCATAAGGCACTCTCTGGATTAGCAAGCCTTCTTGCATCATTAACTGATGAGGAAAAAGAGGATATGATGGAGCAAGCTTACTCCACCATTATCCTAAACTTGACTGATTCTATGCTTAGAAGGGTTAGGAATGAAAAGAATGCTCCTGCTTTGTGGTTAAAACTTGAATCCCTATACATGACTAAAGACTTGGCTAAAGTTTCTTTTTCAAAGAAAAATTATTCAGTTTCAAGATGAACCCCTCTAAAACTGTTGATGAGGACTATGATGATTTTCAAAAACTTGTCATTAATTTAGAAAATACTTTTAAGGTTATATCTGAAGATAACCATTCCGTTCTCCTTTTAAATTCTATTAGTGAAAACTACAAGAATGTAAAAGATGTTCTAAAATATGGCAGAGAAACCTTAGAAGTAGATGATATTATAAATGCTTTAAGGATGAGGAAACTTGAAATTAAAGGTGATAAATCTAAGAGTCAATCACATGATGCTTTGTATGTCAAGGATAAAAATTCTAGTAATAAAAGGGAAAGAAAAAGAAAACTAAGCAGAGTAATAACCCAAGTTCCCAACAGAATAACAATGTGACTCAGAACAGTGATAATAGAACCAACTATCTTAAAAATGTTATTTGTCTTCACTGTAATAAGAACGGTCATATTAGAAGGTTCTGTAGGGAAAGAATTAAGCAACAGAATGACAATAATAATGTGGGAGGTGTTGTCAATAATACTGCTAAGTTAGAAGAAATTGAAGCCTTGACTGTAGGTCAAGGCAGGGATTAAGAATCTTGGATTCTTAATTCTAGCTGCACCTTTCAAATGACCCCTAAGAGGGAGTGGTTCAGTCAATATAATAAGATTAAAGGAGGAAAAGTGCTAATGGGTAATGATTCTTCCTATGAAATCTTAGGTATAGGAACCATTGTTTTCTTAACTCCCAATGGAAATAGAATTACCTTAACTGAGGTTAGGCATATTCCTTACTTAAAAAGGAATTTGATTTCTTTAAGTCACCTTGACAGTAAAGGTTTTAACCATCAAGCAAAAGATGGCATTGTTAAGATTTTCAAAAATACAACTTGTTTGTTAAATGGAAAATAACTAAATGATCTATATTACCTTGTTGGTCATGTTGTTATTGGTTCAAATCTGTCTATCTCAGATAGTGATAAGACTAATTTGTGGCATAAGAGGCTTGGTCATATTGGGACCAAAGGCCTGAATTCTTTAATAAGTAAAGGAATCCTTGATTTACCTAAATCTAAGAAATCTGAAACCTGTGAGGTATGTGCAATGGGAAAATCACATAGACATAGCTTTAAAAAATCTATCCATGAATCAAAATGTTATCTTGAGTATAACCACAGTGATCTATGGAGTTCTTCCTTTGTTCCCTTGTCTCTCTCTAGATCTCAATACTTTGTAACTTTTATAGACAATTTCTCTAGAAAAAAAGTATGGATCTAATTTTTAAAGAAAAAAATGATGTGTTTGATAAATTTATGGAATAGAAAGTCCTTGTTGAGAACCAACTTGATTCAAAAATAAAATTTTTGAGAATTGATAATGGCCTTGAGTTTATTAACCTGCAATTCAATCTTTTTTATTCTAAAAGTGGTATTACTAGGCATAGGACATGTACCTACCCACCACAGTAAAATGGTGTGGCAGAGAGATACAATAGGACCATTTTAAATAAAGTCAGATGTATGCTTTTTGAGTATGGTTTGAATTCTAAATTTTGGGCTAAAGCTGCTCAAACAGCTTGTTATGTCACTAATAGATCCCCTAATTCCACTTTAGACTTTAAGTCACCAAATGAAGTTTGGTATAAAAGATCACCTAGCTACTTACATTTAGAATTCTTTGGGTGCACTACCTATGTTCACTTAAAAGGTTCCAAATTGGAGCATAGGGCTAAGAAATGCATATTTCTTGGCTATCCTAATGGTATAAAAGGGTATAAATAATGGTCTTTAACTGAGGAAAAGTAATTATCAGTAGGGATGTAATCTTTAATGAGTCTGAATTTCCTAAGTGTATCTTCAATTGACAAAACAATATTATTTTAGTCAGCAAAAGGATTCTTGGTTTAAGGTGGAGTTAGATAAGCTTGAGATCAATGATGTAATCATTGATCCTCCTTCTCAAACTAATAATCAAGTTAACAATGATCAAGACCATTATGTAAATGAACTTAGAGATGATTTTGTTCATGGTTTGAACCAAGGTACTAAAGTTGATGATTATAATCTTGTTCGAGATAGGTCTAGAAGAGAAATCAGACCTTTTGTGTACTTAAATAAGAATATATATGATTGTTTACTCTGAGTGCATTGATTTTACTGCCTATGTTGCTGATTTGTTGAAAGTATTGAACCCAGATCATATTTTGAAGCCACTAGATCCAAAGATTGGAATAAGTGACATTTGGCTATGAAGGATGAAATAGCATCTTTGGCCAAGAATGAAACTTGGGTCCTTGTCCCTAGACCATTAGGTAAAAAGGTTGATGGCTTCTGTGACTCTGATTATGCAGCAGACGTTGATAGAAGAAGGTCCATGACTGGTTTTTGCTTTACTTTGGGTGGAAATGTTATTAGTTGGAAGTCCTCTTTGCAACATATTGTTGCTCTTGTGAGCGAACGACACGGAGCGGTGGGCCGAGGGCGCGCGGAGATGAGAGGCGCGGTCCACCGTGGCTTTTTGACAAAGAGTGCACCGGGTTATGGAACCCGGGAAAATGGTTTTGAAGAGAGGGAAAAAAAAGTTATTCGGATCGATTTGAATCCGAATCCACCATCTCTTAGTGTGGAGTCACCACCTGGATTAGCTCTTTCCAGGAATTAGAGTTCTGTGAGGCTTAACGTCCGGGGGACAGCTCACCAAGACACAGAGATTCAGGTTCGGGATAAGTTACTTATTTTTATTGGATCTCATTAAATTACATCTATAGAAAACCGTATTTCTTAGTTATGCATATTCGCACTTAAGTCATTTTGAGGTTGAAATGCATGATTTAAAGCACACGCGGAAAGCGATATATCCATTTATCAAGCATTAAGTAAATGCGAGAAGTAAATGCAGAAAAGTAAAGATTAAAGGTAACATAACCTTGGGGGATGCAACCACCCGCCTAATCTATGAATTACAATTTTCGTAACAATATATACAATACCCGAAGGAAAATAAATCCTAGGCATACATCTAACCTGCATCCACAAAGGTTAGCACGAGGTATAGCACATATGTTCGATTTGATTTTAGTAAGGCCTGTGTAGCCTAATTAAAACGTCGAAGGTTTAAAGTTGTTATTTTAAATAAAAATGGTTCATTTTTATTTACACGTATGTTGATCATTTTATTAGTGAAAATGCCGCATGCGAATTTTGTCGGGTCGGGTATCGGAGAACTGGGTTCTCTTCGTGAGGGTAACATAAATCAACATTTAGAAACGTAAATCTAGGCCGAACATGCATAACATAGTCATGGTTTGGGTTAACAATGATAGCGACGTCATTCATATTGTTACCGACTTCCCTGTGAAGGGCGATGACGATAAGAATGACTCGAAGCGCTTCCATTGCTACTCCAAACCCTTAATTAACAAATTAATACATTAATAAATGATAAATAATTATAATTTGGAGGTTTTTTACCCTCAATGATGCATTTCCAAGTCGAGAAGGGTATCAGCAGGTCGTTCCAAGCTTTAAACGATTCAAAACGGAGCAAAACTAGGTTCTGCCAAAGGCAACATCGATACCGATGTTGGAATGTCGATACCAACATTGGTAAGGTCGGTACCGATGTTACGTTTCCAGACTTGCAGAAAACACAGAAAACAGTAGAAACCGTAACAGAAAAATCAGAAACTTCAAATGATCATAACTTTCTCTGTACTTAACCGATTTGGATGATCTTTATCATTACGAAAAGCTCAAGATGTGTAGAATATGTTAATGTAAATAAAATACTCAAAAAATTTTGAAATAATATTGTAAATTATAGAAAATAGATTGGTGAGCAAAAACGGAAATAGTCGAAAACAAAAGGAAACTTCAAAAATAAAAACATATAAACGTAAGCACAAACTCTAGGAACTCAGAGGTTTACCTCGTAGTTATGAATCCACATCTTTAAGGTCCATGAAGTCCTTCGGGAAGCTCTCCTCGTTTCTTTGATCCGGTTTGCAATTTTTTTGATGAAAATGAAGAGTATAGGTGTTATCTTTGAAGGAAGGTAGAACTTCCAAGTTATGATTAGTAAAAAGAAGGAAGAGAGGAGGTAGTAGTCCTTCTTCCTCTGAATTTTGAAGTTTAAAAATACTAAAACCAATACTTTTGAAATTTTAGTAAAAATCCTTTTGTGTTTTTGTTTGTATTTGTTCTTTCAAAAATCTGAGTTTCTCCTTCTGAAACTCTTCCTCCTCTTGAGTTTCGTTTCTCCCCCTCTTTTCTTTGCTACCAAAAACCAGCCCTTATGTTCTCCCTTCAATCCAAAGTCAAAAAGCATTTTTGGCATTTTCTTCCCATTTTCCTCCACTAGTGTCCTATCCATCATCATGGAGGGACCTTCTAGCCACTTCAATAGTGTGAAAGTGATTGGAAGTGAATTATTGAAAATTTATTCAATAATTCCGGAATTTTGCAATCATTCTGCTGATGCTGTCATTACGACATCGGTACCGATGTCACTGGAATTTAGCGACATCAGTGACATCGGTACCGATGTCGCCAACATCGGTACTGATGTCATGACATTGGTACCGATATTAGTTACATCGATGATTGTGATTTTTAGTCTGATTTTGGTTCAAATTGGACTTTTTACTGATGAATTGTCCTAAAAAAATGTAAGGTTTGTAAAGAAACGAGGAATGCTTCTCCCGAGGACCTCTAAAACCCTGTCAAAGTAGAAGACTAGCAAAGGAAAATATATTACAGCTTCATCATCGAACTCGCGAGTGGGGACTAAAAATCTCGTGCTCACAGCTCTCTCAACCATGGAGGCTGAATACATTACCTTGACAGAGGTAATAAAAGAGGCTCTGTGGCTGAAAGGGATTATGTCTGAGTTGGGTTTAAAACAGGAAAAGGTCAAAGTTCATTGTGATTCTCAGTCTGCTATACACTTGTGTAAAAATAATATCTTTCATGAAAGAACTGAACATATTGATAGAAAACTTCATTTTGTGAGAGAAATTGTTAATACTGGTTTTGTTATAGTTGAAAAAGTTCATATTGATGTTAATCCAGCTAATGTTTTGACTAAATGTGAGCTTATTTCTAAATTTCAAGCAACCTTGAGAAAACTGCAAATGATGCGGTAATCAGATTTAAATTGATTATTTGTGCCTTTGTAAGTTATCTTGTATTTATCCCTATGCAAGGGGAAAATTCCTTGGAGGCTTTTGTGGATCCTTGTAGAAGAATGAAGTTGCAGCCAAGGTGGAGATTTTGTTGGCCCATAGTTGTGGCTTGGAAGACTTCATTGATCTGTTTTTCTCCTTAGCCCGTTGTTTATGGCCCATTCTCTTCCTTTAACTCGGTTTGTTTTGTAACCCTACCTATTTAAACCTTTTTAAAGTCTCTCTCTTTATCTTCTCTTTTTTCTCTTGGTTTTCGATTTCTCTCTCTGAAAAACCTAAGTCTATTTCATCCTTTTCTTCTCCGTTCTTCCTTTCTTGTAAATTATTAAACCTTGAGAAGGTATCTGTAAAGTTAACTACGGTTAAGGCATAACAAAAGGAAGTTTATTGGATTAAAGGGTGAAGAGAGCTGAAATCTATTTGGGAATATCAAGATCCAGAGGGTTGTTGGTATTTTGGTATTGTTTGTTTTAGTTTTACTGTGTATTTGTGATTTATTCTCTTGTTAAGAAGAAATCAGTGGTCATCTTGTCTATACTCTTTGTTGTAGTGATTCATTTGTGTTGTTTTGTTTCATTCTTGGTTTTGAGATAAACTGAAAGTCTTGGCCTGTAAATCTTGTAAAACTTTGACGTTTTTCTTTAACCAATCTATAAAAGTCACCGAAAACCCTTGCACCTTGCATTAACTGCACCCCATCACTGGGCCAGTAAAAAGCAAGTAAAAATTCTTTGTGTTGGATCTATTTTCTGCATATTTGATTACATGCATGGTGTGAAAACTAAATTCTTGATTTACATGATTTACATGATTTATATGGTGGAGATTTTACTTGTATGTGGAATATGTCCAATTAAAAAATTATTAGCTTACAAACTTGAATGAAACTAACTTTAAATTCATCTTCATTCTACAACTCACAAAACAGATACAAACTTGTTACATTATTATTAAGAATATATTAATGAACTTTTACTGAGCTAAGAGACATGAATTTTTTTTTATCTTAATCATGATTAAATCACAAAACCAAATTAAATTCCTGGTTGAATGTTGGGATACTCACCACCCTACTTCTCAAAGTCACAATTATGTATCATTAAAAAAAATTCAATGTAACTATTTTGAATAAAAATTGGAGTTGATTATAAGTTAGAGCAACTCTTAATTATATTGTTAAACTTGACTTAGGAACCTAAATTAACTTCAACAATAAAGTAAAGAGAATAGCAACAAAAAAAATTTAGTCCAAAAGAATATAATGACACAAAGTAACAAAAAATGTCAAACAAGACTGCCTTCAAAGAACATGGCCCCCAATAAACATAGTACCTGCCTTTTTTTCCGGCTTTAATTACAAAATACACACATAATTATTTTTTAGATATAAAAATTTATTTTAAATATAATAGTGTGAGTTTGTTATTTCAAAAATTAAATTTAAATTGACTTTCATGATCATTGGATTTGTGATGTATAATTTAATTCAATAAAATTGATGGTAAAGTAAACAAGAAACAAAATCATAATAGAAATTTCCATAATTTTACAGATATTATATACAAAATTTGTAAAATTACACTTGTGTTTATTTTCTGAGATGAAATTACATTGCAATAACATTTATTTTCATTAAAATAAGTAAAATAAAATATATTTTTTTGTATTTAACTGTAATAGTGAAAAGTATTTTTTGATTTTAGTTACAATGCAGTGTAGGAATATATTTTCCTTTTCATATAAAAAATAAACGTAGGTGAAAGATGAGTAGAAACGAAAGTGAGAGTAAAACTAATGGTGGCTATAGCAGCGATGAAGGTGGAAAAGCTATAGGTGGTGACAATGGCAGTAGAGGTGGTATGAGAGGGAGTGGTGAGATAAAGATGGTGACAATTAAAGTAATCGATTGTGATGGTGAGCAATGTTGAGGTAGAAATGGATGCGGTGGTGGAGAGTCAAAAGTGGTGGTGAAGTTGAAGGATGTAAAGGTGGTGGAGGCATTAGTGATGATGTCAGAAATTGATGTAAGAGATGCAAGCAACGGTAAATGTCAAGAAGACATATAATTAGTGGAGGTGATGGTGAAAATAAATGAGGTGATGGAGTTTAAAGATGTAAGAGTCAAAAGAATGCACTTGTGAGGTGGAGATGGTGATGACGAAGATCACAAAGGAGTCTAAGGTGGCAGTGGTGATAACAACCATAGTGGTGATGGTGATGATCACGGAGAAAGTGATGATGTTAAATTGTTACAATAGTTACATAGGAGTTTAAAAATGAGTATAGAAATAGATTAAGAGAAATATATTCTCACCTTTTTAATTGAAGACTATAGTCTATATATCAAATCATAGACAATTATAACTCTAATCAAAGTTGGAAAATGAACATGAAGCTAAATTCTCTTACATGTTGAAGAATCGGTTGCTCTAATTAACACATGTGCAATATGATTCACATATAATTAACATAGATTATTCGGAAACTACTCTAAACATAAAACTTCGAACAAATTACAAACAGATTAAACTTGCTTTCACACAACACAAATTGTCATATGGTAACAAAAACAAAAATTTAAACTTTGCAATCTACATTTTCTCTTAATATCAACTAACATTTTTTATTTATAACCATAAGAGTTTCTGCATACACCATAACATCAATTATTGTTTAATAATATCGTTTGATTAAATATCCAATTTCAAAGTAATGATATTTAAATTTAACGTCTAATGCATCAATTACTTCCTGAAATTATCCAAAATAATCACTTGTCAAGCTCTCATCTTGAACTTTCAAGTGTATCAAATACCTCCACGAACTTGCAAGTTGCAACAATAGGCCCTCTCAATGTCATGTGTCGGTTTTCGATTGGTTTGACTTTTCAAAAATATCATTTTTGTGATTTCTCAATGTAACCAGAAGTTAACACATAACAATGATGAGGCAACCTGATTCATTTTTTACAAATTCAATGAAGTTTCTGAAACATTTAAAAATTCGAGTGATAATTGATATTCTTAAACAAGTTCATCGTGGTGTGGGGATAGATACATTACGCTTAAGAGATTGACCTTCACATTTCCATGGCTTTGTCTCAAATGAATGATCATGCAAAGTGCAAACATCATAAGTGTGTTAAACACGTCAACTTCATTTATAAATTATAAGTTAGTGTGTTATATTATATACATATTAAATGGTTTGATCCGTTTGTCACACAAACTAAATGAATAATTTATTATTCAAGTTTGTTTGCCAATTTAATATCCAATCAACCCCTAATATTTAAATTATACATTACGTTTTTTTTGTTCTAAATCCGGCGATTTCATTCAAATCGTAGTGTTAAACTATTGCTATTTCAGTTTATTTTCGAAATTAACAGTATTAGTTTTATCATATTATTAGTAGTTATAATTTTAGCATATATCATGTTATGATATAGCACTTGTATGCGTAACACACAATTTTCAAATCATTGAATTATATATTTCAAAATCTCGTTATTGAATAAAGGAACATTTCAAAATTAACTAACATCGTCCAAATTATAACCATCTTCATTTACTAAATATTGTTATTTTAATTAATTTACAGTTTTTAAGATAACAATAAACCGAATGAGATGATTTACTAACTTAACATTTCATAAATATCCTACTCTACTTTCAAGGCCTCATTAATATGTTTAAATATTAATTCCTATAATCTTCTTATCTTGTTATTGAAGATTAAAATATAGTTATCTTGAAAATTGAACAAATTAATAGAGGTGAAAATGAAAAATTAAAAAAAAAAATACATTGAAAATACAAAATGATAATAAAAAATGACATAAAAATCACTCTAAAACAAAAATATTCAATAGACGGAGGGAATACCGTAGAAAATGTGGAGATGATTTATACAATTGTGTAAAACATAAGCTAGTTGAAACGTGATGGTGTTGTAAATGGTGATTTTTATTATTAAAACACACAGACATAATAAGAACCAAAAATCCACGATCTGGTAAGAACAAGTCTACTACTTCTCTTCTCTTTCCTTGGATCTCTCTGATTCCTTCAATGGCTAAACTTGCTGTTTTCATCTACATTTCTCTGGCTTTCTTCCTCCTCCTACTCATCTCTTACTCTCCTACCCAACACTCTAACCGCCGCCATCGCCGCCTCAAGCTCCGCTCTGCTTTTAACTTTTCCGAGTATAACCCTCGCCGCCATCACCATGATCCTATCCCTTTTGATCCCCTCGTCGCCGAGCTCGAGCGCCGCCGCGAGGATAAGGAGTGGGAGAAGCGTTACTTTGAGCACGCTCATCCCGATGTTATTCAACATTCTTCTTCCGATCATCACTCTGCTCCTGCTCATGAGGCCCAACCTGAGTGGGAGGATTTCATTGATGCTGAAGATTATCTCAACGACGAAGAAAAATTCAATGTTACTACCAGGTTAGCTCTTTTTCTTACATCATCGGTTGTCAATTCGAGTAATTTGTTTGCATTTAATGCTACATTGTTAGCTGCTCTATGTGAAGTTTATCTGTTTGGATTGTGATGATTTTTTTGAGTTGATTTGAAGTCAAGTTACTTGTTACTCATTATACATTAATTATTCTGCACTTGCTTTCATATATGGAAAATTCTTATTTGTGCACTTTGATTGCGATGATTCTCTTACATCGTGCACAGGTTGTTGTTGCTTTTTCCGAAGATTGATGTGAACCCGCCTGATGGTTTCGTGACTGAGGATGAATTGACTGAGTGGAACTTGAACCAGGCTCAGAAAGAGGTCTTCCACAGAACTGAAAGGGAGATGGAGGTTCATGACAAAAATAAAGATGGATTCATCTCTTTCTCCGAGTATGAGCCCCCTAGTTGGGTTCAGAATTCTGGTAAATGTTTTTTATTTTGTACTAGATATCTGTTTAGTTTAAAAAATGGTATTTGTCATTGTACTGTCTTTTATTGTCTGTTATAGCATTTCATGTCAATACTGGATCTCTTTTCGCGGACCTAGATATGCTTCAATTTTTTTTTTCTGTCTGCTCTATGGAAAACGTAGATGAATATCTTTGAAAGAAATGTAAAAAAGTGTAAGCATTGCTCTAACTTCCTATTTGTTAAGAAGCTTTTGAACATTCTGGCTAACTTACCTTGCTAACTAAATGGTGTATGGTGGTTAAGCTGTAAATTTTAGTGGATACATCTTTTTGAGAGAATTTAATAAACTGAAATTTTGTGATGACCTCACCTAACCTTTACCTCTCTAATGTATTTTGCCTTTTATGAAATAAAGTTGACTACCCTAACCTTTACCTCTCTAATGTATTTTGCCTTTTATGAAATAAAGTTGACTACATGTATAATTATGATGTATGGTAATTGGTAATAAAGCTAACTCGATGAAAGGAAATTATCGTTAGACAGTCAGACTGTTATCACATGTTCAATACTAACTGTGAGTTGTACAAATATATTCATGAATGAAACTTAAGAAATATAAAGAAACTAAACCAACAGGTAATTGTTTTAGTGCATAAGAAAGGGGGTGTGCAATCCCATAGCATCAGATCTAATATGTAATTTATTGTATTTTGTTCTCCATCTGACCTGTTTGACTGATTTTTCTTTAATGCAAAAGAGTTTAGAGATGTTCTTAATGTGGATAATGTACCTCCTCTGCTTGATTGCTATTACAGTTGTGTTTTAGAGTCGACACTTGAATTGCTTTTGGCATGGTACAGGTACAAGTAATTCATAGTACATTCAGTAGTTATGCTTGCCTTATTTTTAGAAATTCTCCAGTATGTCAGGTTGTCTTATGAGATGTAGTCATGTTGGTTCAATACGAGTATGGGTTCGTTTATCAGCTGCTTTCTTATTCACAGCTATTCTTTTCAAACTTGGCAGATAATAATTCTTTTGGCTATGATATGGGTTGGTGGAAAGAAGAACATTTTAATGCATCAGATGAGAATGGAGATGGTCTTTTGAATATAACAGAGTTCAATGAGTGAGCATTAACCTAATTACCAAGTTTTAAGTGGTTCATCTATTGAAATCCTTACTCTAACTTATATCTATACGATCCTTGTAGCTTTTTGCATCCATCTGACAGCAAAAATCCAAAGCTACTCCAATGGTTGTGCAAGGAGGAAGTAAGGTAATGCTGTTTCACTTGAAATTTTTTTATTGATTTGGTCCTTGGTAATCAATTTATTATTAAAAAAGAATAAGATGGAGTTAAAATCAATGGGTCCTTGATAGAACTCCACTTTGACTCATGCAACTGACACCCAAAGAAAGAAACACAAAACACGGAATAACATAAAGAGAAATAAACGATGTAGTAATGAACTCAGAACTATTGTCAACTGAAAAAGACAGAAGATGGATAAAAGGACACAAAAACAATAAGAAAATAACTCTGCATGCATATGCGGGATATTCTCCCCTTACTAGTAGTGAGTCAAGAGACCCATAAGCCATCAAGTAATTTTCAAAATCTGCCACATTAGCACATTTTTTGCATATATAACAACCTGTTTTCAGGTTCCTTCTATCACACTCCATAGCATTGTTAACTCCTTCTGTTCCCTTTTGCCATGAGTTCTCTCTGTTGCTTTCTTACATGTACCTTCCTTTTATGGGGTCCAAGAGACAAATTGACTCAATATCATTCCTTTATCAATTCTGTAAGGCATAAGCCCGTCAGTAGTCTTGTCTCGTTTGTGTATGTGTAATAGTTACCTTGTTAAAGTTTTGAGTTGTGTTGTAACGCTTGGATTTGGTTTGACTCATTATGTGAACTACTCAAGGTTGAGCTCAACTTGATAAAAATTAAGTTGATTTTGAGTATTTTTTTGGCCGAGCACGCGTAGCTTATTAATAGTTGGACTCATTTACATCTCTAGGGTGGACTAAACAAGTGACAGAATTAAACCCAGGGGATGTCTCAATTCAATAGTTAGGTACTCATTGGTCATATATATCAAATCTCAAGCAAGATACAATAATTAACTTTCAATTCATTTGTCCTGTTTCTGACTAATTTATGGTTATCCATAATATCATTTCACTTGCAAGTTGCAATTTCTCACTTGTTTCTTTTTCTAGTTCATTCAATCAGCACAAGGGTTCATATGCATCAGCTTAATTGCTTAGCTTAGTTGACTTCCATTTGCTCAAATGCCCAACTCTTTGCTACTTTTCACTTGCTCAGGGAAAGAGATTCGGACAAAGACGGGAGAGTTAGTTTCAAAGAATTCTTTCATGGCCTTTTTGACTTGGTAAGAACTTACGATGAAGTGAGTCATAATAATTCACATCTATCTGATGATCACATGGAGGCTCCAGCCAAGGTGTTTTTTTCTCAGCTAGACAGAGATGGTGACGGGTACCCTTTTGGAACCAATTTAATTTATTTTATCCCTTTGTTTTTAGAAGTTGATACTTATTAAATTTGGTTTTGGCCTTAAAGATATTTGTCAGACATGGAGTTACTGCCGATATTAGGTAAGCTTCATCCATCGGAGAGGTATTATGCAAAACAGCAGGCAGATTATATTATATCACAGGTAAAGTGAAATATTCTTGTTTCTGACACTATTGCATATTTGCATGATTGATATTTTGTTTTTATGGTTCATGTTTGTGAATGTATAAAAAGTACTTATGTGCAAGGGATCTAGCATTAGTTCCGATAGTAACACAGCTGTTGACTATTTTTTTTTCCGAGAAAGTGTAAGTATGCATATTCATGGATGATGTTTGAGAGATCTGTCTGCATACTTTGGTTCAGCCACAAGTTAGTGTAACTGCTAAAAATACTGCTGGTGCATTTGGATAGAGATATTGGCCTTTTGTGTTAAATGATCTTCACACGCTGTGATAACTTAGTTTATTGACTTTAGATTTGTATTCATTAACTTGGAACTTGCATTAGTTTAGTATTGCTATGTGCAAGGCTTGGCTCCGTTGTTTGAAAGTTGGCTGACAGCTTCCGTATATGAATTTGATTGGTCGCTGTGAACCTTGTGTGAAATTCATTGCAGGCTGATACAGACAAAGATGGGAAACTATCATTGACCGAGATGATTGAGAACCCCTATGTATTTTATAGTGCAATATTCAGCGAAGAAGATGATGTGGACTATGATTCTCATGACGAGTTCCGTTAATTTCACCTGTAGGTAAGTAAATCTTCCCTGTCATCTTCAAGTTGTTGACAAATGCTTTTATGGAAATCAGATGAGATGATGTTTGTTCTCTTGCCGTTCTCCTACCAACCTGCAGGTTACAGCTAGAAACAGTCTTGTCTTGTCTTCCGCATTTGATATGAACATCAGCCATTTTATCGGTGAGAGATTCCTCGTGTTAACACTTGTCATGCTTTTGGTCAAGGTGACTCAGATTTTGGCTTCTCTCCAAAACCATTTTGTACCAAATGGAATATTCCGGCAGACGTGCATGAAATACGTTTTTAATTAGCGTTTACAAGAAAGAAAAAGAAAATAGTAAGCTAGCCGTCAAATATGTACTTGATAGATTTTCATGATGGAATAGTTGGAAGTTTACTGAACAAGACTTGAAACAATTGTACACAAATTCTACCAATTGCTTTACATAATTAACAATTTTATGTTTAGATTAGTTATCCAGAACTCAGAATCCAATTACCGAGAATGAAATTCTAATGGCTTTCCACTTACAAGCAACAAATTGATGTAAAATCTTAAAATTAATTGGATCCAGTATTAAGTTGAGGAATGG
The DNA here is from genome assembly GCA_949673415.1 of Euphorbia schlechtendalii. NCBI lineage: Eukaryota > Viridiplantae > Streptophyta > Magnoliopsida > Malpighiales > Euphorbiaceae > Euphorbia > Euphorbia schlechtendalii. Next base: position 19,921 of record CATIWQ010213938.1, read on the forward strand.
ATGTGGCAAATTGGATAAGATTGAAATGTCTAACTAAATCTGATTTTGAATCACGCCAAATTGATGTGTTCAGTTTTTGAAGCAAACTGAAGTCAGTAAAAGTAACATGTGCTTAGAAAAAGAAGGCAATGGTATTAATTAGAAAAGAAAAAGAAGAAAATCATAGGAATGCAGAAATAAAAAAGGGAACTATTTATTTGGGGAGCTTGTGTCATTATCGCCGTCTGAATCCGTTGAATAAGTATCGTGTTCATCATCATCGGAGGGTGGGGAAGGGTCGAGACGAGCAGCATCCTTGGCCCACCTGATAATTTTCTCAACCTCATCTTCTTCGTCTTCATCAGAATCGGCATCGCCGTGAGGTGGAGCAACAGCAGCAGTTGTAGTGGCAGAGGAGGTAGCTTTCAGAGCAGCAAATCGAGCAAAGAGATCAGCATCATCAAATTTAGCAAGTGTTTGACTCGTCGGAGGAGGAGGATTGGAAGAAGATTTGAGTGCTTGAAAGCGGCGATCCAGATCGGTGGAAAGATTGGGGGAGCGATGAGACATGTGAGAATCAATAGAAAGCTTCAACAGAAGCTCATCTTGCGCAGCTCGCAGCAATTGCTCCACTTCCTCTTCCTCCCCTCCTTTCTTTTTCTTCTTCTCCATTTTCACTACTACTATTATTATTTCCCTGCTCTCACCTCCCCTCACATCCCATCTTAAAATACTTCCTACCCAAATTTAATTAAGAGTTTTTTTTTTAATTATTTTCTAATACTACCACTTTTTTATTTTATTTTATTTTTTGTGTTCCTATAATCCGGTTTTTTCTTCAGAAAACCCATTTAATGAAGCAACAATAAAACCTGACAGCCAAAACAAACAACTCACTTTGTTGAAAAAAGGTAACAGAGTACGGTTGTGAAACCATGAACATATTAAGTAGCCTTTACTAAATATCAATACCACCTTTCTAATCAAACTCTGGTATTATACTTCAGAAAAAATATTGCCGGAATCAATCACATCAAACTTTTGCAATCAAAATCAATTTTTTTCCCTGCATCGCACTTCTCATTGGAATAGAAAGTGTACAGCTTCCAAATGAAGACAATCAACATAACTGCGAAAAGATTATTAATGCAATGAATTCTAAAAGCTAAACTCTGCCAGTCAAATAATTGTTTCTGTTTTCTCAAAACGTCCATTGCAATAAACCTTTGTTGATACAAAACCATTCATCAGTCTTTGCTTCGGTTACCCCACCGTCAATCCAAACCCAAACTTGTAGTCTTTTTTCTTATGATCCAACTGCATCACATCAAGTTTACATCTCGTTAACCATCACGCTCATTGAATTAATTCATAATATATCTACTGTTTTCTACAAGATGGCAGCATCATAGTTTAAACACATCTTCTTACCTCAGCAGAGAGTACGAAATTGAGACCCATATTTAAACGTTCTTCCAAGAAAGCTGTGGCAACGCCATTCGAATCGATTTTCCCTCTTAGACGGGCCTGATACAACCACAACCCTACACATTAGTTTTTTCATAACTAGTTCCAATTACAACCATACAAATACAATAAATACTGTTCAGTTCCAGTTCAGACATTTCTAGCACTCAACTTTTGGTTCATTTTGTAAATTTAGCATAAGGTCTGTTTCACTCTAAGTAAACTGAGCCATGAAGAGGTTAGTGATAATTACTTACTTGTCTAAGGATGTAGTCGTAACCAGCACTTGCTGTCACATCTCTTGACAGGTAGTTGTACATCAAGTCAGTTGCTAGTGAAACCTTGACAGAGTAAAATGTAAGCATTATTTTTAGATACTAAAATTAGCTTTCTCAATGAACTTCAGTTACCTTCTCAGAAATCTTTTGAACATAGCTCAAAAGCACCATTCCAGTACTAGCAACTTGCCCAGTCGCAACCTGAAATTAATCCCGAAAATTAAATGCTGAGAATTTAGGGTTCCACTTAAGAAGTTTGAATAAATTTGATCTCTACTATTCAAAACCCAGGCAAGAAGCAGGACGTAGATACATGAAAATATTGAATGCAGATATTCCATTGCATAATATGCTTTTAAACACTTCATTTATTATGATCCAGGCATAACATCTAACACGTTCCCTAACTGATTAATTCTATTGTCAATCACTTTTTATTTGAAAATTTGTAAAGCTTAATTCATGTTTAAGCAAATAGAATTCAACTATTTCATGATAGGGCCTCTAGGTAGTACTTCAAGTATTGAATTTAATAAGTGGATGGCTGGATGATGATACATAGCATGTCTAATGCATGAAATGAGGCATAAGAGATGTAATGAAGAGAGGAGCATACCATCTTATCTGTCTCATACCGAGCAGCGTATCCAAGGCCAGATTTCCTATGCTGACCGGCCCAAAATACTTCACCACCCAAAGACATATTCGGTGTCACACTCTGCAAGAATATGAAAAGTGATGAAAAGAATACTTAAACAGATTCAGATGATACCGGCATGCAATGCAACAGAAAAAGGGGAAAGAATGAGAGAACCACCCCAATATGCACTTATTAAATAATGAATGTGCCACTTGACCACTAACCTGAATGTAACTAGCCCCAACTAAGGCACCGTTTCCCAGCTGAAGTTGGGCCCTGTAGTCCTTAGCCTGAAGAGATAGATAAATCAGCTAGAAATCAAATAAAACAAAAACATATATAATCAAATACAAGCGCCATCACAGTAGAGGTCCACAAGGAGGAAAGATCATTTGAATATAATTTGCAAGGAAGGTCCTAAACAATATTTCAAATACATTTCAATACAGCTGGTGGCTAAATGCATAATTATCATACCATAACTAAACCACAATAACTTTCAGCTCCGCAACCATTCTTCTTTGTTAATTGCAAAAACTTCAAAACTGACATCACCAATAGATTGCATGCAACGCAAATTCATGGAACATTTTAAGAAGCTTAATAGCAATCTGAAAAAGATCGTCAAAAAATGCTCACATAACTGTAACAAATACAAAAACTATGAACTCAGAGAGATGATCTTATTCTCATGATTGACTGAAAAAACATCCTAGCCAAAAATGCCCCAAACTACTAACGAGCTGTACATGGCCAATGCAAGAAAATAATCAAATATATAAATTTGTTCATTAAATTTTAGGAAAACCAGGTTAAAGGAGAAATATGGATGATGCAAGAAAATGTAACTCCATGCCGAAGTTAAATGATTGTTGCCAAAAGTCTAACCATGAAAGTTGAGCAAAAGCAATATCCATTGCACCAATTACACGATTTATCAAAGGGGAAATACAAACTAATAAACACACCTAATAAGCACAGTTAATAAGGTAGAATCAAGAGTACAAACCTTGTAGTCAAAGTTGAACATGGCATGCGACATATGAGGCTCATTTGTAAGCTGGATGGAAAATTAAGTTTAAAAAACATTAACTCAGAAAAAGACATAAACTACAAGAAATGAGCAATTGTTGGTTAAGATACACAAGACCATAAAGTAAATAAGCTAACACATTTCACCTGTGCATTAGCCTTCAAACTTAGATCGTCGGTCAAATCACATTTCACTCTAGCATTTAATCTTCCATCCGTTAGGACTCTCCCAATAAGCATCATCTACAGAGAACATTCTAATGATATTCATATTTCTTATTACTTTGAAGACAAATAGACAACACTAATAAGAATGCATATATTTGCAAGACGGGTCTGAAAAAATAACACAGTTCTACCTTTGGATCGATAAAATTAGCACCAAACTCATAGTGAGCAGTGGGGATTTTGATAGTTTCGGCTGATTGGGAGGGAAGTTCCATAGGCCCCATGAATACACTGCGACAATTCATCATATTGCAAACAATCAACTAAAAGTTGTCACAAAAATTGAAATGAAAAATTGAAAAGCATCTAAGAATGAAAGATGCTAAGGAACCTGTGGCTTAGAGAAAATTTTTGATTGAGTCCCTTGGTAAAATCAAAGCGCATCCCCTCAAAAACCTCAGGCTTTAAAGACACTGCAAAAGGTTATCAAGAAATTAAGTAAAATATTTGAATGAGAATTTTAAACAGTTCAAAATTTTGACAATAATTGGATCTGTGTATGCTTTCAATCCCATATGTTCCTTAAAGTAGAAGCACTATCTATCATAAACAAGTAACAACCATACTGCACATAAGTTGTAAAGCATAATTCAAATCAAGATACAGGACCTTAACTAACACACATTATTGTTCTCTTCTCTAAAAAGAAAGGGTGGTGTTAAATACTGCCCGGTATTTCTTAAAATAGCCCGCAAGTTTGTCCAATTCACCCACCTTGAAAAGCAAAACCCTTGATTAGCTCCAGGCGTTATATAATAACGCCCACTCCAGCAGACAAGCGTTAATGCATAACGCTTATACCAGCAATTTCATTAATTAAAACCACTGCCACCCCTTAATCTCCCAACTGAGTTCAAAATCCTGCCCCATTTAACAGGCATTTCTGCAAAACGCCCAATCCAATGCATAGGCATTTCACATTAACGCCTATGCATTGGTATGGGCGTCATGTGTTAAGGCCTACCGACTGGTATGGGCGTTATGTGTTAGCGCCTTGGCCATGGCGTATGCATTATTTGTTAATGCCCATACCAGTGTATGGGCGTTAAGACATTACGCCTGGTTTCTTTTAAGGGCAAATCTGTCAACAGTGAAGGCGCCTCTAAGAAACTGAAAGCAGCTTTTAACACTTCAGAGAAGGAATCAATCTGATGAAATTAATTTCTGTTGAAGATATTCCAAGTACAAAAAGATGTAAATATAATTTACAACTTGGCAATCCTCAACTCAGTTAAGATTTAGTCACCTTCACAAAAAAATAACAAACATCAGGGGCCGATTGAGATTGGAATTTAGAGCTTTTGCATTCCATAATATACATATATTTTCAAAATTCTTCTTCTCATAGAATAACTTGTTTCACATACAACAACAACAAGATGTATAACTATATAACACAAACTAGAGATTAGGGTTTCACAATAAGGCAAAATAACAGAAACATATCCGGGCTTCACTGAACAGTGAGAAAATCACATATAGACAAAAAAAATACACAGATCGAGAAAGCGAAGGGCGAAGATCAGAAAACGAACTCATAGCTTCACGATGGAGTTCTTCATAGGGAATAGGGCAAGGAAGATTCATGTAGTCGACTTTCTTCTGAACTTCAACAAACTTATTGACTGAGGCGGCAGCTGCATCGCCTAAAAGCGTTGTACTAGGAGGTACTATACCCGCCATTACAGTGTTTCGAGCTTCAATTTGTGGATTCACAGAGGACGACAGCCAGCTGAGAGAGTGGCTTTATACTTCGGGTCACTCTGTTTATTACGGGGTTTAAGAAAGGGTTTTAATATGACCTACTTCTGTTAGCCCAATCTAAACGGACAAAATATTCATAGGCCCCTAAATGTGATGGTGCTTGTCCATTAAGTCCACAAACTCAAACTCTAGTTAGTTATTATTGCACGACTAGTGACTCGTAAGTTGATTTATATTAGGAGGTGTTTCTCACATTTACTAACTTATGATTTATAAGTTAAAAAGATATTTATAAGAAAATTTTAATTTAAAAGTTAGATAATAAAATGTTTCTCAATTTTTATTTTAACTTAAAATTTTTTTATAAGGAGATAAGTGAAACATGTTAAATTTGATATAGCTAAAAGTTTTAAAAGAAACATGGACAATGATTTATTTTTCGAAAATAGACCTAATAAGTTATTAGTTGAACCTGATGTAAGGCTCTGTTCTTTTCAACTTATTCAATAGTCCATTCAGTTCAGTTCAGTTCAGTTCAGTTTCAGTTTCAGTTTCAGTTCAGTTTCAGTTTATATATTATTGTAAATATTATTAAAGTATATATATTCATACATACATACATACATACATACATACATACATACATACATACATACATACATATATATATATATATATATATATATATATATATATATATATATATATATATATATTATTAGAATGACAAAATAAAATAAAAATATTAATCATAAATAAAATAAATAATAAGTTATAAA
>CATIWQ010213946.1:0-12828 GCA_949673415.1 Euphorbia schlechtendalii
AAGAAAAATGGAATAAAGAAAATAAAATATTTTTGGATTTTAGTTGGGAGGGTTAGAATGAAGAATGGATAGATATATGTATGGAAGACTAGATATTCCAAATATATAGAGTTTTCCTACGAAATAAGTATAGCAAAGAAAACATGCAAGTTCAACAAAGTTATTATGTTCACTAGACTAATTTAACATAATCGAGTCTAGACACTCAGATATTCAATGATTCACCGCAAAGCAACACATGAAATGACTTTTCTAAATCTAGTGCAAACGAATTAAGATGATTATATAAACCTGGACAACAATAGTACTATGCTTAGTACGGGTATGAAGTAGCCACAAACTTTGTCTTATCAATATGCATATACATAATACTATACATATATGATACCAACGAGATACATAAATACATAAGAAAGCATTGATAAATAACAAAGATGCCTTAATTATTATTAATAATAATCTGAAATTGTTTGTACATTATAACTAATTAAGACATATCACCCTAAATTCCTCTAGGACATAGATCATGTCTAACATGTTCCCCCATATACCAACTAAAGTAAAGAATGGTTAAAGAGCTCTAGTTGATCTTGAGAACTGTGACAATGCTGATCTCAATCTCCTAAATAAAGGAGAATGCATCAACAATTAATTACTTACATTATACGTTAGATCTTACAGAGTTCTACAAAATCCCAAGATGTGAAATAGCATAAGAGATATGGAAGATGTTGGAGGCGACTTATGAATGGATGGACAAGGTGAAGGATAACAAGATTAACCTAATGATCGGACATTATGAATTTTTCCAAATGGATCCTAATGAAGGAGTCCAAAGCATGAACAACCCACTTTGTGAACATTATAAATGAGCTTAAGATACTTGGAAAGAGTTATATCGAGGAAGAATTGTTCAAGAAAATTTTGAGTAGTCTTACGAAGGAGTGGGACTCAAAGAAAAGCGTGATTGAGAAAGTTCATGATCTGAAGACCTATAAGTTTTATGAACAAATAGTAATTCTCTTCAACCAAGAGATGTCCCATTGTAAATAAGATGAAGACAACAAGAAGAAAAAAGATAAAGAAAAGGAATCCAAGGGAATTTTTCTTATTCATCTAGTGACGAAGATGATGATGACACTCATCAAAATCTTGCATGATTAACTAGAAGGTTCAAGTGCTTCATGAAGAAAGATGATAAGTTTAGATAGAAAGTTTCTAATTGAAAGCTAAGAAATGAAAGAGATGAAAAAGGTAAAAAGGAATATGATAAAGATATCAAATGCTTTGGCTGTGGAGAAAAGGGACACATCTAGTCTAGCTATCCCAAAGTAAAGAGAGATAATTTCAAGAAGTTTTGCAAGAAGGATGTAGCACATGGTGCTACTTAGTGCGACTCTGAGACTGAAGATTCATCTTCAAATGAAGATGTAACTGTATCTGGCAACATTTGTCTCATGGAAATTGATGTTAAGCCTTGCAATAACTTAGGAAGTACTTCAAAGTCAAAATCTACTACTAAGCAAGAAGCTGAGAAGGATAAAGAGGATAACAATAATGAGGTAAAAACACAACCACCTTTATCTTTGATGAAATTTCTACAATGCTCTTTGATGTAATTAAGCTGAAAATAAGTCCAGAAAAAGCATCAAAGAGATAGCAAGGAGATGTAAATACTTGGAGGATAGTATTACTTCCATGTCTCTTAACATCTGTTACCTCTTAGAAAAGGCTGAGTTTCATGAAGGTCATAATTGTGTACTCTTTAAGAAATTAGAAGAGTTATTCGCTGAGTTAATAAGTAGGTATGAGTTCCCCCTCTAACCAACAAAAATACTTTGAATAATCACTCACATACTTCTAGTAAGAAAGTTATAAAAAAGAAGAAAGTGAGCAAGCCTGAAGAAAAATCAATGTGGATTTTGTGGAAAGGTAAACATGTCACAACTGTTTATATACATAAAAATGGTTAATATAACGAGTATAACTAGACCAAAGTAAACACATCTAAAAAGGGATGAGCCATACAAAAGGCATGGGTACCTAAGAAAACTTGATTGTTTCATATGTGAGCCCGAGATTTGCTTATGAAACTAGAATGTGGTGTTCGAATAACGATTGCTTGAGGCATATGATTGGTGATGAAAGGAAGTTCATCAAATTGGAGAGAAAGAGAAATGGTAGTGTTAATTTTAGTGGAACATAATAAGCAAGATATTAGGAAATGACAAGTTAGATTTAACCCTTCCATTGAAGATGTTTCTCTAGTTCAAGGCCCGGAATTCAATCCATTAAGTGTTTCTCAACTATGTGATGAAGGTAAAAGAGTTACTTTTGACTTAGTTGGATGTTTAGTTATTGATGTCAAGACTCTCTCAACTATTCTCTATGCTTCTAGAATGAACAATATGTACATGATTGATCTATCCCATGAAACAAGTAATGTTTTCTTAATTAAAAAGAATAAAAACTCTTAGTAATGGCACATATGGCTTGGCCATATCCATATGAAGAATTAGTCAAAACTAGTGAAGAATGGGCTAGTTAATGATCTTCCATCCATTAGTTTCAATAAAGAAAAATTATGCTTAGCTTATCAATATGGAAAGTAGTTCTAAAACTCATTCATTTCTTTAAATGATATCTCTTCGAAATATCCATTGGATTTATTGTATTTGGATCTTTTTGTTCTAATTTAACTAGTAAACTTGGGTAGTAGAAGATTCACTCTTGTTGTTGTGGATAATTTCACCTTTTTTACATGGGTAACTTTGCTGAGTAGCAAAGATGGAAATTTTAAGTTCTTCTCAACCATTTTAATTGAATAATAAATGAACAATGGAGGAGAATCATGAAGATCAGTAGAGAAAATGGAAGAGAGTTTGAAAATATTCTCTTTAAAGAATTTTGTTATAGGTATAGAATTGATCACAACCTCAGCTCTATACATCCCGCAGCAGAATGGAGTTGTAGGGAGAGAACAAAATAATTATTGAGATGGCTAGATCGAAGCTGAGTGACAACAATCTTCCAAAGTAATTTTGGGGAGAAGCTATTAATACATGTTATATTCTTAATAGGGTGCTAATTTATCCTAATTTTGATAAAAAAACACCTTATGATCTTTGGAAGGGACGTATGCCAAAAGTTGGTCATTTTAGATCGTTTTGGATTTAAGTGTTTCATTTTGAACACTAAGGAGTAATTAGCCAAATTTGACTCAAAAGAAAATGAAGGAATCTTACTCTGTTAGTCAACTAGCAGCAGAGCATACTAAGTTTATGTGAAGGATTAGACTTCTTGAAGAATTAATGCATTTAGATTTTGATGAAGGGCAACCTATTGCTTGAAGAGATGATGGTGATTATGTTCATGAAGTTATCAATGTGCCTAAGAATTCTAGCTTAGCACAAGCAGAAGATCAAAACAACATCAACAAAGATGCTGACCAAATCTAAGCTATTAATTTCAATGAAGTTAATCAAACTTAGCTTTGATTGATTTTTGATTAGGGTACCAGTCTCAATGATTGCTTTAGATAATTTTAAGTGCAAATTAAGAGAAATGGACATGACTGAATGGAAAATATGTTCATACAATATTCAAGACCTACATGTGTAGATATTTACAAGGATAATTTTTCAAAATGAAAGTATGAAAAAGGATAAAAAGATTGGGACTCTCCATCAGACTCATCCTCCTCATTTTCATTCACTCTCTCCCCAGCTATGGCATCTCTAATCCGCTCCTCGTGCACCCATTTCAACCTCATCTCCCATAAACGAGCCACCTTCCCCTCAACCACGTCAGCTCAGTCCATCTCAATGTCCCAGATCAAGGACATGTTAGCCAAAGCGGTCTACAAAACAACCAAACATGCATATCATTAATCATTTGAACATTGCATATATTTATAATCTTGCATAAAATAATATTCACAAAACAGGTTCAGGTAAAAATACCTACATGAGCACTTGCTGCGTGGATAGGAGATCACAAAAGGATTGGTAATCTTGATCAAGCCTCTCTACCTCAACTTGGAGAATCTACAAATAACACCATGACGTTAATAAATATATAAAATAATGGATATAGTTGAGAAGAAATTAATCACATGTGTAGTCTCTGGTGGGGCAAAATCTAGCTGATGTATAGATGGAGGAAGCCTGTGAGCAATTTGTTGGTTCGCCCCCATCATGAGCATGAAGGATGAATCTAGTACTAAGGAAATATGTCCCTCTAAAATCAGGGCTGGAGCTAAAGCCTCGGGAGTACTCTGAGATGGAGTGGAAGTGCTATCACTTGAATCCTAGTTCCTCTTACGAGATTTGCTATACGTTAATCAAGAGAAGTAATATAAAAATTGCAACTAAAAATTAAATTCCCAAAAGGAAGAAATGAAAGAAAATGCCCCATGGTGGAAGGAGCAAATCCCGTGCAAGAAAGGGAATTAAACAGTGTATAAACGCCCTGTAAGAGTTATTCAAGAAAGCCATATAAACGCCCTCTCCATTCTACAGGGCATTCTGATCCTTCTCGGCCAGGTGTGGATAAAAGAGTCCAAACAGGAGTGGTCTAGGCACCATTCTACCCTGAACCAGCACAACCTCCTAGAACTTCCTCACTTGCTCTCCCAAGTACCCCTCCAAGAACATGGGGGCCTCTAGCATAAACCACCAGTCATCATACCTGAGTCACATCTCTTCCACAATGCCCCATTATCGAGTGTCCTCCCATGGGTCTCTATCAAACTACGGAAAAGCTAAGATAAGTATCCCAAAACTATTGTAAATACATTTTCTACTAATTATTTGTGAATAATTTCTGATAGGAAACAAATACTTGTTGAAGGGTAAGTAAACTAAACCACAGCCTCTTCTCAGAATTCTCACGGTTCCCTATGGCCCACTGGTGAGTCCACTAGTGAAGGATGGGAGAGGAGCGAAGAGGCTTCCCCTTAATCATTGTAGGGACAAGCACTTGATACTAGTAAGCCCAAACTTATCACATATAAGGACATGAGCACTTACGTATCTGATAATCGATGATAAAAATTCAAAACTAGACGGATGGAAGTAACTAAAGAAAAACCTAAAGAAGGAAGTGGCTACTTTGAGCTACGCCTACCCTCCCCTAGCATAGACATCCAACCCGTAGTACAAATGGTAGAGAGCGTCTCTACACTAGTTAAGGTTTGGAACCTCCTTCATATCCTCTAAAGTAGATAGGAGCTCGTAGTGCATGTGACTAGACCCTTATGGGAAGAAGATAGCAGCCCAAGTATAAAAAACCTAATACTGCTCCCTCTCATCATCATATAGTGCCTCTAGGGATAGCCAATGATCTCGTAGGTGAGTATACTCCAACCTCCCTATAGTGGGACTCACTCTCAGCTACTCTTCAACATACTCCCAAGCACAGTCCTCGGAATGAAAATGATCTACATATATGTCAAAGTGGATCACAGTCTTGGTAAACCTTAACCTAGTAATCACCACCATATTTGAAGGCGTGATAGTTATCTTCCTAATGGGCAAGTTGAAGGTATGAGTGATGTCGGACCACCTATCCACCAAGGTGGTCACCGCTAAACTAGAAGACTTGGTCCCCGTTGCCCTCAAGTTGTTGATGATCTCATTGAAGCCGGAATCTATAATCATTTTCCAGAACTTGACATCCTCTATTTTTTCCCACCAAAGACGACTAAAATAGAGGGAGGTACTAGTGCCTCTCACAACCTCCTATAAAATCAACGATACGCTAAAAACTAGTAAATATCTTTTACTCCCTATTTTGCACACTTTTTCACATAAGAATATAAATCACGTAATCTTTGTATATATTCATGTAAATACCCTTCATGTAGCCTTATTACTTATTTATATATGTTTATTTAGGGGCATCATACCTTTAAATATGAAAAAAATGAGCGAAAAAGACAATAAGGGAAAAATGGATCTTTTTAATAACATTCTTTCCATGAACCTGGTAAAGCGGTATTGGATTCATGTGATCCAAATGACAGTTTACATTAACTCAATCGGGTTCGAGCCCTAATTCTGACAAAAACTTCTTTTTCGATTTTTCCCCTGAAAATCCAAATTTTGCACTAAATTAATTCAATCCAAGCCTAAATATCAATACCTAGATGTTTTATGACATAAAGGGAACATCGATTTGTAAAAATATTAAACATGCATATTATCGACTTATTAAAATGATTTACTTGAAATTTTAAAAATTGATAAATTGCATATTTAGAACTTAAAAGAATGGTGATCTACTAACTTCTTGATGTGAAGCATGAGATAGGTAATGGTGATTAGGAGTAGACTTTGTCCCTCACCCAAGTTCCAAGTATCTCTCAAAAGCTTCGAGGTAATATGCCTCATGTACTAGGAGACGTCTCATCTCTGAACCCTTGATTGCCTCTAAATCCGCTTAGAAAAATGTCATAGCGTTTTGAGCTCCATCGTAGCAAACAATTCTGAATTTAGTTGAGAATTGTAGAAGTTAGTAAGAAAAGATCTTAAAGAGAAAAGAGGAGAACTCAAGCTTATGAAAAAGTAAGATTTAAGTTCATATCTTTTTCATGTATATATATATATATATATATATATATATATATATATATATATATGTGTGTGAAAATGTCTCAAAGTTATATTTTTAATGATAATTTGATATTTTTTTTTTCAAAGCAATCTATATATTTTTGTTGTCTTGTTCCTTGGAAACAAACAATAAAAACGAATATGGCTTAGAGAGAACCGCCCATTTTCCAAAAGAAAAAAAAAATTTGTAACATATATATCTCAAATCTCTGCTGCCTCTTGAATATTTGTGAAGAGCAAAGATGGAGATGGATGATTACGAGGAGATGCAATTAGATAGCAACTATTTGGACATGCAATTGATCGGGAATTTGTTGAGCTTTGCATCTCGAGGGGATCGGGTGGGGCTGAACCAGATGTTAAGGGCTGGAATTTCCCCAAACGTACAAGATTACGATAAAAGGACTGCTTTACATCTCGCTGCGAGTGAAGGCCACGCTCCTATCGTTGAACTTCTTCTTCACTATAAACCTGATCTCAATCTCAAGGATCGCTGGCATCGTACTGTACGCTCTCTTTTTCCTATTTTATAGCCCTGTTAGTTTGATGCTTAATTCTTCATGTAGTTCATCAACGTATTGTTATGGTGTTCCTATGAAATACTTGTTTGGATCCACGTGGCCTTCTGAAGCTTTTGTAGAAAGAGTTTCTTCTGGATTGATTTTAAACATCGTTTAACTTTGTAACCAACACAAATTGTTACATCATCATTACTTGTGAATTTCTCTCTTGTTAGTTTCTTTTTATAATAGTCTAATTGTTTTTCTTTTCTATTATTTAATTTAATTTCATTATCAAAAATGTATAATCAAGTTTTGAATTTACATTTCTATCATCTTCTAATAATAGTTATCTTATAATTTTTTTAAATCAACGTAATTTTGATATATTTTTACCATGTTTTTATTATACTATATTTATAGTATTTATAATTAATGTAAAAATGTTATATTTAAGTGTTTCTATTTTTTTTTTTTTTTTGTAATTGAATTTATTTTTGATATAACAAAATCGCATTTTATAGTTATCTTATAGTTACCATGTAGTTTACTTATAGATATATTCAATATAATAAAATCGTATTTTATAGTTATCTTATAGTTAATTCAAATTTATGTAATTATGTTATATTTTTGCTATAGTATATTTGTAATATGTCAAATCGATATAATTGTGTTATATTTATTTGTATTTAATTAAGTATGTGTTTTAACTATGTGATAACTATAAAAGAACTATAAAATAAATATGTATCAGTTAAAAAGTTCGGAAAAAGTATATCATCATGGATCTTATTTTAAAGGGAAACATAAAGATGAAAAAAATATTTTAAAACGCCATGTTGAAAAAATAAACGATGTGTAAGATAAATAAAAAATAAGAAATCAGATTTGAAAAAAAGAAGAACGTAACAATATAAATAAGAATAGTTTAGAAGATATAACTTCCAAATGAATTGTTGAAAACATGCTAATTATGTAAATCGCATTTTATTTTTGATATAACAAAATCGTATTTTATAATTATCTTATAATTACCATGTAGTTTACTTATAGATATATTCAATATAATAGTATTTTATTTTATTGAGTCGATATGACAAGGATGCCATTTTTAAATTATACGTGCTTTGATTATATCTTCTTTTTCAAACTGAAGCCCTTGACAGATGCAAGATTGTATGGACATCGCGACATATGTAGGATCTTGGAAGTCAATGGAGGCAAGGATTTTACCAATGATCAAGAAATGGTAATACAATCGTCTTCTTCTCGGTTTAAATGTTTTGAAATAATTAAAATTCTGTTCCTTTCGAGGGTATCTTAGACTGAATCCATTTATCTGACTTCTTTGTACTGTATCAGTGTGTTCTTTTACTTGGGGTTATTGTTGCTTATTGTATTATATCCGTTCTGTTTATTATTATAAGTTGTTTGATTTTTGTTCAGGCAGTTCGAAATGAACAGGATTCCAACGAACTGAATTTCGATATTTCGGAGTTGAAAACAGAACGGTCATCAATGCTTGAGCAGGTAGCCGTTTTTCTAAAAGCAAATAAAACTTGTGGCTAACATTACTATAAACGGAAGGCGACCACTTGAATTTCAAAAGACTAACTATAAGCCATTCTTCGAGTTTCCGTTTCCATTGAATGTGATTGAAACATTTACTTGACTCATGCTGAAATCCGAATTTCAGTTACTGCTCGAGATAAATGATTGAATTTCTTTGTGAAATGATATTTAGGGTCTCTATGGTGAATCTGTCAAGGTGAAATGGCGTGGAACTTGGGTTGTTAAAACAATAATTAAGAATCAGATTTACCATCCTGTGAAAATGCAAGTAATTAATCCACTTGGGTTTTTTTAATTATGCAAAACATTAAGAATCATTGGAAAATTAAGGTTCTTGTTGGACATAATTAATGCAGGATTCTATCTGCAAAGGATAACACTCTTTTGCGAGAACTCCGACATCCAAACATTTTACAGTTTCTTGGTTCCATTGTTCATGGAGAAGAGATGATTCTCATCACAGAGTATTTGCCAAAAGTACAATTAACTTATTTCCTTTATGTTTTTCTAGGAAATAGAGGTCAAATTATCTTATGTGATAAAACTAAAGCCTATTCTATGTCAAGGCCTGATTTTAACTTACATTGTACTAAATTAACATTTGGTACAAGAGTGTCTGATTTTTATCCTCTCTTGATCTTTATGTTTTGTTGAGCTTATATTATTACTATATGATTCATTTGTTATGTAATGCAGGGAAATTTACATGATATCTTGTCCAGAAAAAGTCGGCTTGACGTGCCAACTGCACTGCGCTATGCACTTGATGTTGCTAGGTATATTTGTTATGCCTAACATCAGTAACCTCTTGAACTTGTCCCTTAACATCCTTCTACCCTCTGAACTTTTAAGAAGTGTACCAGTTTGCCCCTCTCAATATATGCCACTTGTCGGATTCTAAATGGAGGAAGAAAAATGAATTTTTGAAAAGTCAAACAAACTAGAAGCTGACACATGGTATTAGGGAGCAAATTGGTGATTTTTTGCAAGTTCAGGAGTTATTTAAAACTTTTTTTGAGGGGTAAATGTGCATACAGGGGGTTCTTGATTCATTCAGCCTATTGGATAAATCAATAAATTTTTAATCCGAGCATACAACATGTTTTTAGATCAATGTTTGGTATATTATTTTTTTATTGAAAATCAAAAAAATGGGTGGCAGGGGAATGAACTATCTTCATGAGCACAAGCCCTTACCAATAGTGCACAACCATTTGGATCTCAAGTGAGATTCTTCTCATTATTATTATCATTATCATCATCATCAAAAACCGTGTCTTTCGATTTCCTCTAACGTTAGCCGTTCTTGTCTTGGAAAAAGAAACTTGTTCCAGGATGAGGGGGACCACTTGAAGATTGGGGAGTATTGGGTTCAAATGTTATACGAACAGATTCGTCCAGTTCAGGACATATGTATGTATGTTTTTGCCATATTTGGTATTAATTATTTGAAATGCATCTTAAGTAAGCTTATAATTTTTCAAGGCCAAAGGAAGGATATTCCCTGCAGTGCCAGTAACCAATCAAATGACACAACAAAAGATATTTCAGATTTTGGGCACATATTCTATCAGGTGAAATTTTAGATAACTTAGGCCCTGTTCTTTTCGATTTTTTTTAAAGCTAAACTGAACTGAAATGGGCTAAACTGAATTGAATGCCACGTAATGTGAATGTACCTGTACAACAGATGCTTGAAGGGAGGAACCTGATATCTGACATGAGCTTGGATTTCATACATATCAAATCTGTCAATTTCGAGCCTAAGTTTCAGTTAAGCCGTTGTCCTAAAAGAATTCAACAGTAAGCAGCGAAATCATATTACTACTCATCTATGCTTAATAAGGCCTTGTGTTAAAATTGAGACAAAAATGGCAAAACTTATGTTCAGGCTAATAGAGCAATGCACAAGCAAAGATGCAAAAGCAAGGCCGGGGTTTTCAGCAGTGATTTCGATATTGGAAGAAGTTTCAAAGAGTGCCGGTAGAGGTGGATGCCCTGTCTGCTGAATTGGTTATTTCCCAGCTAAATAAAACTGTTTGCATTGAAAAATAAACTACGTAATATAGGGTTTTTCTAGTGGTTAAGGCTAATTTGCAATCGGAACATACCAGCATATCATAATCTCAATAGGGATATGCATAAACAAAAATGGTTGGTATAGTTGATTGAATGAGATAAACTAGAATCAAAGTTGTAATTTGTTGAACTCGGTACGAAAATATTAGTTTACTTTTACATTTAATTCAAGTTAATGTATTCAATTTTAACTTTATTTTTGAAAATAACATATGTATAAATGATGATATATTTAGAAGAATAATGAAAAAGACGTGGAATTTTGAGAATGACTGGGGTTTTAAAATTTGGATAAGAGGAAAAGCAAAAAAAAATCGGAGTATCTTATTAGGGTAAAGTTAGTTTTCATGATTATTTTTTACAAGACGGGACTTGTGGTTTGAAAAAGTTAACTAAAAATTATAAATTTTTTTTTTATAAGAATAATGATGTTACAAAAAGTATTTAATAAATCCAATATTCTCATACTTTAATTGTATTATTTAAGAATTACATGATAAGAGATGGTTAGTAACGATTTTTTTTTATTTTGTCATAACTTTTTAATGTTTTTTTTTTGTCATCTTTTAATTGAAAAAAAAAATTCGCCTCCAAAATTTTCAAAACTAATCATTGAAGTGTATTACTCCCTCCATCCCAATTTAAATGTCTTTTTAGAGTTTTGACCTAGAATTAAGAATTGATATAAAAAGATTAAATTAGCCCTTTATATTTATTACATTGACTAATTAAGTAATTATAGGTTATCTCCTCTTTAAGCATCATTCCTTATATTTAGTATTTATAGAATTTCATTTCATCTTAATTATTCTTTCCTTATTCTTATTATACTCACTTTTTAATTATTGAAATTAAAATTTGTGAATCAAAAATAATTATGGATAGCAAAATTTACGTGATTATATTGTGTTGAATTAGGTCTGGAACGTGGTTCCACGCGCTAATTATTTGATTGAAGTTAACTCCTGACGCTCCTCTTTCTTGTGACTTAATGGCTCCTGCAAGACAAAAACCGTCGCTATGGAGGCTAGCCGTGTGACCGGCGTAGCCTCTCCGATGCTTAAGTTAGATCGGATTTAAGTGAGGAGGCAAGAAGTAATTTCTTGTGAATTCAGAATACGTACCTTTGTGTGACGGCCCCAAAGGCTCTTTTATACTCTATGAACGTCATCTGGTCTGATCCAAAGATGTGAATCCACTAGAGTCCTAGCTTGAGCGAATCTTTATCTTGTTGATAAGATAAAGCTTATCTGAATTGAGAGTTCAGGACTTAGACTCTTAATCGGACTCTGTGCTCCTAAGGAGCCGAGGTTTCCCAGGTGGACAAGCCGACTCAGCTTGCTGACCGCCTGAACTTTCCTCTGATATTTGAGGAAGACTTGGTTTCTCCCTACTTTGGGGCGGATCCCATCCGCCTGAATGAATAATGGGGTTTTATTTTTCAGGGCGGATGAGAACCGTCTGGATTGGTAGGAACATTTCTATCCTCATTGGTCTTTTATTCCAGGCGGACGTGATCCGCCTGGGGGATTGTACACGACTGTCAATATTTTACCTTGTTAACAGAAGTCCTCCCATCAGTGTGAGAGCTTCTTTAGGAGCGAAGGTTAAGATCCGCCTGGACCAGGCGAATTTATTGTTACGTGTCAATCTAGGGCTTACGTGTCTTAAAGCGGTAAACGAAAAGCCCATGCTTTTTCAAATTTTGAATGTGAGGCAGGCAACGCGCCACGTGTCACATAGGAAAAACGTCCCATCAAATGTCATTTCATCTTCTATATAAGGGTTTTCATTTCTTCCTTTCACCATTTCTGCAACTTCTTCTTCTCCGGCGGCTGCGTTGTTCTTCATCAAATCCCGTCAAACACCTTTCCCTTTCTGAGATTTTTCCGATCAAGCACACATTTTCTACACAAGTAAGCTTCTATTTCCTCTTTGCGTCTTTCATTATTTCGTTTCTTCTTTTTGAATGATAAACGTCATGTTCGTGCCTTCCCTGCTTATTCTACTTCGAATGTTAAATTAATTCTTGTTCTTTCGTGTTTGTTTCCCTGCTATTT
>CATIWQ010213956.1:0-14617 GCA_949673415.1 Euphorbia schlechtendalii
TATTCCATGACTCTTTTTCACTCTTTGTCCGTAGAATTCCATATTTGATCATTTTACTCCCAAGATTCACCTTGTTTCTGCATTTGGATCAAAAACAACTACATACCACGTGAAATCTTTTATATGAAGTATAAAATGAAACAAAACCATATCGTTTTATTGTTGAAAATTTCATGATAATAAGTGTAATTATACACTTATCACACTCCCGCACTTAACATTTGTCTTATCCTCAATGTAAACACAACAGAAGTGTATAAAATAGTATTCAAGTTCGTACATCATTTGGCGAAAGACTATCGTAGTGAGTACCACATTCGCAAGTTGCATAAAGTTCAAGTAAAAGTTCGAAATTTCCCACATATTAGTAATGTGCAATTTATATAGCCAAGTTGCATACCTTTGCTCTCAATGGAGGGTCAACCAAACTGCATCTTCATATAAGTGTTATATGCTTACTCGAAAATTTCCTTCTCTTAAGTATAGTACAAAGTATAAAGGACAAAGGGAGCAAACTTTGGAAAGTTTAATCTCAAGGTATTTTTAGGTAACCTAGGATGATAAAAACACTCTTAGTGGTTGCATTTTATACTCCATACCACTCTTCCCTTTTTTAGTGGTGGCTTTTTATGCTCCATACCACTTTCTCTCTTTTTTTTTTCTTTTAAGCATATGTTTTTTAAGTACAAGTTTGTACTTTGCACCCATTTTTCATGCTATGCTACTTTTTCTTTTTTCACTCATTGAATGGTTGCAATTTTTGCTCCTTATCATTCCTCACCTTTTGCATAACTCATTGGTTATCCTTTCTTTCTTTTGATTTTTTTCTCTCAATACCCTCATCCTTTAATGATCACTTTCAAAGTATTATGGCTCTAGTTTCCCAAAACTTTAAACACACTCAATACTTATAGGATGTATTCGAGAATAGCATATAAAACTCATAGTAAGAACACTACTTTATATTACTCCACTATTAACTTATTGGTAGCATTAAACTAGAACTATATAACTTATACTAATTCATGTTGCATTGAAATATATATCGAAACTTACTTGGAATGTTGCTTTTGAATGTTACTCACAACTCATCCTTGCCAAATGCTAAATGTTGTGCCAAAACGCTCACACTCTCAACGTGTGGTCATACTCGAAACAATTTGTTCGAAATATGCACTAACATCAAACTTGAAATACCTAACACTCAAAATAACCTTGGAACATATGTTAGTATAGTATAGGTATGGATAATGTATAAATAACACAAAATCAAGAAAAAATTTTCAAATTCTTCAATTTTTAAATTTAATTTTTTTGGATTTTGGGAATTTACAATTGCCCCCTCACACTAAAGAACACAATGCCTTCATTGTGAGAGACTTTATTAAATTGAAAATCTAAAAATAAACTAGTCTAAAAATTTGAAAAAGAAAAATAAGGAAAGAGTAAACCCGTTCATTGAGACGGAGAATCCAGGGGACTAGGAGTAAATTGATAATTTTTTTTTCTAAAGAAGGATAGTAATTTTTGAACCATCAATTTATTACTTTTCTTTAGAATCTTCATGTCTTTCTTCATTACTGCAAGTTCCGCTTGGCAGTTGTCCAATTTCTATTGAATACTCGCCTTCCAATCCTTTGGAGCTTTGTCTTCTTCTTCTTCATCTTCTTCTTCGATCATCGGAGCCTTGCCAGGATGACGTCTTATAGTTGGATCAGATGGACCAACGGAAGAATCTTCACAAGTTGAGATTAACTTCTTGGTGCGGTTGGAGTAGGAGTAGAAGGAATAGACACCATCGTTCTCTTAAAGAAGTCTAGTATTCTTCAATTAATTCTCATCCATATAACGAAAATACTCACCTAGTTGTTGGACATAGGGGTGTTCGTTTTGAGAACC
Source organism: Euphorbia schlechtendalii (assembly GCA_949673415.1). NCBI lineage: Eukaryota > Viridiplantae > Streptophyta > Magnoliopsida > Malpighiales > Euphorbiaceae > Euphorbia > Euphorbia schlechtendalii. The sequence continues at coordinate 1,900 of CATIWQ010213956.1, forward strand.
CAAAATGATAGTGGTGATAATTTCGGCCACCCCAATCTTGTTTCTCAAACTCGTAGAATTCTTCTTCATCGTATCCCATATTATATCCACAAATTCTGGTTTTTGTTTATTCATCGCATAAGAAAGAACAAACAAATCTCTCTTTTGGATTTTTGTGTTTTCTACTCGATAAAATACCGAAGTGGAAAGATATATGTGTAGTAGAAGAATACACTCATCCTTAATAAGTTTATTTGGGGAATTTTGGGGGTTGAAGGTTCTCTTACCCGATAAATCTGCACAAACTTGATTTTCTTGAAAAGAATCCATCATGCTCGATGAATTTTCAATTTCAAACCCAAACCAAGTACCCAGCATCTCTCTTGTGACGGTGTAATGTCTTACTTGGTTGCGAAATTAAATCTCCCTCTTCCTTTTATCTTCAAAATCGAATGTCACTAGACATTCTAAATTCCAATCACGATTTTGTGGAAATTGCATTCCCACAAAAGTGCTTAGACCAAGATCAGTAAGATACATCCCCATTTGTTCATGGAGTCCTAAAGTCTCCAAGAAAATCAAATCAAGAAAAATCATATCGTTGATCTCCAATTTCTTCAGAACTTGGAATATTTTCCCTTCTTCATGTGATCGAATGGGAAAAGGACAATCATAATCTTGTTGATAATTTTCAGGATTTCTCTTTTAATCATGGCTACCTTAACACGAGGCATATTGGTTTTGAAGCAAAGGTTGAAAGAAAGGTTTTTTAATGTAGAAGAATAGAGAATCAGAACTTTTGTAAGCTTTGTAGAAGGTTGTGGTGGCTATGGATTCAATGTAGACCTTTATATAGAGTTCTAATAGGTTATTGATTGGTTAAAATAGTCAATATAGCTATTTTTCCTTCAAACAAGCCATTAATGGTAATTTCAGCCATCTATCGCGTGTTGAATCATGATATGTAATGGTAATATTCTGCCATGTCGTGATCGTGAAGGCCTATCACGATCGTGACTTTCTTCATAACAGGAACAGAAGGTTTTACTACATAATGTCGCGGGCGTGATCTATAGTCGCTGTCGTGACCTGCTTCCTTTATTTCTTTAATTTTTAAACTTAGTCCTAGAAAAGCAAAACATGTTAAATATAAAATAAATATTATATTCATATTCAACATATAACAACAAACACAATTAAACAAGAAAACAAACAAGAAACAACAAATAAATATCAAACTGTATAAAATCCTAAATCCAAGTGAAAATTGAATAATTTATTCAGAGGAAAGTGATTCTGTCAACAAGTCAATCTTAGAGTAAGATTCCCATAGATCTCGCTCGACATCAAACATCGACATATGAATATCGTCGATTTTCCTATGAATTGATATATGCGCCTCCATAAGTTCATTCAACTTTCCCCGGAGGTTGGTTGTTCTACGTTCTTCCTCCCGCGCAATTTCCCTTTCTCTTCATCTATTGGCTTCCACTCTATCCTCCCATGATTTCCAATCATGGATGATTCTATCAACCCCGATGCACCTGACCAGAAATCCATACTCGAAGAAAACTTCCGTAGTTAACTGTGGGATTTCATCTTCATCAGTAAATACTTCGTTGGCATAGGGCATTCTCCCAATCTGGCCAAACTTTTTTGCAATTGTTTGACACCCGTATTCCATCATTCCTGAATTTTACGAGGTAGACATGAGTGTCTCCATCATAATCCCCGAAATATCAACAGGTGTGTCATTCCAAATTGCTTCCAATACAAACAATTCTTCAAGAATGACAAGATCGAAAGCTGACTTGCCAAACAATGCTCCACTTAAGTAAAAGTGCAATGCGAGCAAACAAGGATCATGAATCCACCAATTATAGGGAGATTCTTATTCGCACTGAGTTTGGCCAGTTAGGCGATTCCATGTTGGTAAGGGATCCTATCCAGGAAGCATCTTGTTATAGCAATCCCTTAGAAATCCCATATACTTTTCCAACGCTTTCCTTTTCAACTTATACTCTTTCCCATGATGATGATAGTATAGGTAGTTCTTCCTATCGTTCTTCTATACCAATGTGACCAACATCTCCATGCAATTGTCCACACAGTTACCCAGAGTCATGTTTGAGTAAATGACAAAGTTAAGAATTCTCCGATAATACATAACTCTGTGATGAAACTATTCCTATTAATGGTATAGGAACTCTTCTATTCAGCATCCTTGATAACTTCAAAATTATCTCCTTCCTCATGAGAATGGATCAGGAACGGAGCCTCATACCACTCTTGTAGGTTTGTCAGTAAAACTAGATTGAATTTGTTTGCGAAAACAATTGTAAGATGAAAGAAATGAAGTAATTTTAGATCTAGAATAGATTTTTGATTGGAAAGGAAGAAATTCATATTTCATAAGTGAGTAATTGATGAACATACGTACATCAATTTTATAGAAGTGTGAGAAATAATCGTCGAATAACTGCTAAACTACTGCAGTTATCGCACAAGTCACGATCATAATTATATGTCATGATCATAACTTACAGAGTTTTAGATACAAAGAGTTTTAATCAGGGATTCATGAGCATAGGCAAAATAGAAGAAAATCTTCTATTTATCAAGAATTCAGACATAATAATATGACGTATCACCTCCAAGATGATTATTTCATATTCTTTTTCACATCTAAGTTAGGATTGACAAATTATACAGTTTAAGAAAGAAACAAATAGATATATTAGGAAAATATACCATATTCTCCAAAATTTTTATAGCTAAGAATGCACTTGCCTTCCCCAGCAACAGCGCCAAAAAGTTGATCGCAAGATTTTGACTATACTCATTCCGATAGGCTTAAATTCGGTAACGGTGCCAAAAACCATGTTCCTCACTTCTTTACTGATAAGACAAAAGTTCAAAATATGAATAGGTGTTGTCAATACCGCTTATCAAAATAGAAAAATGGTAACCACTACAAGTATACAGTTTCGATGTAGTTTTAAAAGATATCGATCCCACAAGGAAGGAATTCGGTTCGAAAGACCAACTAGAGTTATGGAACAAACAAAATAAGATAATTTGTATTGGAGAGTTTTGATGATAGATGGATAAATAGATAGATGTATGAACAGACTAGAGAAAATGTAAAATATATAGATGTTTCCTAAGAACAAGTTTAGTAGAGAAAAACATGCAAAATCATAAATATTATTTCGTACACTAAATAAATTCAACAAATACGGTTCTAAACACCCTAATATTCAATAATTCACCACAAGGCAACACATGAGATGACTTTTCTAAATCTAGGGTAAACAAAATATGACACTTATAAAAACCTAGATAACTATAATACTATGCTTAGTACGGGTCGCTCTCACATAGCCATATTTAGCAAGTTACCACTCCAAAAATGTTAGCTCACTAAACAGCGTTATAATCACAAATCCAGTGATTATACACAATCTTATTAACTCCTAAATCACTCTTAAAGTTAACTCGAAAGCATATAACTTGATTAATATAAATAACGCAAGACGGAATACTCTTTATGACACATAGACATATCATAAATTTCAAAATAGACAGTATAAGTAGAAAACAAAGTAAAGTTGTAAGGTATGCAAGTGAAAGCTAAAGATGATCAAACCGTATCCACTTTTTAATGGGAGTCGTCAATTCTCGCAATTCCTGCGTCTACTTTGAATTCGGTCTTGACTCGTACAGAACCTCCGCTAGGATGCTATTCTTTGTGAATATCGAATAAAAGAATGTTGAAGAATGAAAACTTTTATTGATAAGTGCTTTACAATTACACTCATACAACAAACACTCGAATTTGTGTAAAAATATAATGATCGAAATAGGAATCGAATCACTTATTCATTTTTCTCACTAAGACTTTGAACGTAGCGAAATCTAGATATAATTACTCTCTATCTATACACACATACTATCATTCAATGCCATAAATAACCCACGAAATTGACTGGTCTTGAACCCTATTTATAGAGTGTGAAGGGTTGCATCTATCCAAACGAAAAGTTATATCCATTGGCAAAGGGTTGCATCACTTCAATAAGATTGGATGTAAAGATTCATTCTCATCCACAATGGAAAGGAACCTTTTTATGATTGGTTGACTTCCAAAAGGTGTTTTTTCGATTGGCGGTTGATCGTTATTATCTAGCGGTTTGTAGTTGAAAAGAGATAACCAATAACCATCACTAGTCACGATCGTGAATCACATATCGCGATCATGAATAATGATTTGTAACTTTCTGCTTATGAAGAGTAACAAGTCACGACCGTGAATGGGTGTCAAGATCGTGATATGTCCTTTTCTTCATGTTTCTTCTTCACAACTTTGCTAATCTTTGACAGCTTTGATCCTAAGCCAAATACTTGTATTCCATGCATCTTTTTCACTCTTTTTCCATAGAATTCCATATTTGATCATTTTACTCCCAAGATTCACCTAGTTTCTGCATTTGCATAAAAAACAACTACGTACCACGTGAAATCTTTTATATGAAGTATAAAATGAAACAAAACCATATTGTTTAATGATTGAAAATGTCATGATAATAAGTGTAATTATACACTTATCAGAGCCTTCTATTAATATACCGATACCGGCTCTGTCGTTAGATAAGGCTACGTTAACATAAACCATCCATGATTCCGCCTTCACCACTTCCGTTGGTTTGAGCTCGGTGAACTCAACTACAAAATCAGCCAAAACTTGTACCTTAAAGGCTGTTCTTCCTTCGAATCGGATGTTAAATTCACCTAGCCTTCCTACCCATTCAGCCATTCTGCCTGATGTCTCGGGCCTTTGGAGTACCTTCTTCAATGGAAAGCTTATTCTCACTATAATGGAGTATGCCTAGGAGTAGGGCCTGAGCCTTACAGAGGCGGAGATTAGGCTCAAGGCTAGCTTCTCAATCTTGGGGTATCTCAGCTCGGCCTTTTTTAGCACTTTACTGGTGTAGTGGATGGGATGTTGCTGGTTATCTTCCTCTCTTACTATGATCACCCCAACCATCTCATATGTTGCTTACAAGTATATGAATAGTGTCTCTCCGTGGATTGGGCAGTTGAGTAGAGGGGGAGACCAAGAACTCCTTCAATTTTTCGAAGGCAAGGTCACACCATTTGTCCCATTCGAAAGCTTTATCTTGTTTTATCACTTTGTAGAAAGGTAGGCATCTTGTGGTGGAGAAAGAGATAAACCATCCTAATGCATTAATTCGACCATTGAGATGTTGTACCTCCTTCAGGGTTTGAGGCAGTTTCATTTTGATGATAGCCTTGATTTCCTCGGGGTTGGCTTCTATCCCTCTTTTTGAAATTAGGAATCCCAAGAATTTACCACTTTTCACCCCAAAAGTACATTTCTCTAGGTTTGCTTGAGGTGGTTTTTTTTTAATACCTTGAACACCTTCTCAATATCTACAGCATGGTTGGCTTCGTCTTTGCTTTTTATGATCATGTCATCTACGTATACCTCCACGTTTTCCCTAATCAATCCCTTAAACATTTCATTTACTAGTCTTTAGTAGGTAGTTCTAGCATTTTTTAGCCAAATGGCATCACTTTGTAGCAGTACATTCCCTCGTGTGTAATGAAGGAGATTTTTTCTTCATCCTTAGGATCTATTGGTATCTGATGATACCCTGCTTTGGCATCTAGGAGGGAGTATACGGCAAACCCAACCGTTGAGTCTACAAGCTAATCAATGCTAGGTAAAGGGTAATTGACCTTGGGATAGGCTTTATTTAGATCTGTGAAGTCAACGCACATTCACTAAGAGCCACTAAGCTTCTTCACAAGCACGACATTTGCTAGCCATTCGGGGTAATGTACTTATCTGATGTGGCCCGCCTCGAGTAGCTTTTTTATTTCTGCCTTGATTGCCTTCTACCATTCTTGAGTGTGCTTGCGCTTCTTTTATCTAACCGGGGGGGCAGATGGGTAAATATCGAGGCTGTGACACATGAATTCAGGCCGTATGCCCTTGATGTCTACTTGTGACCATGAGAACGTGTGTTGTTGCTCTTTTAGCACTTTTATCATGATGGTTTTTGCTTCTTTTTCTAGGTCTTTGGCAATTTTGAGTGTCTTACCTTCTGCTATGGTTAAGACTTACAAATCTCCCACTAGCTCTGCTCTCTCATGTTCCTCCACCCCGAACGAGGCGATTTCCTCTTGAATAGATGCCAAGTAAACTTCCTTAGCTACTTGTTGATCACCCACTACTACTGCTATTCCTTTCTTGGTTGGGACTAAGAGATTAAATATTCCATATAGATTATGGCTCTCGATTCGATTATGAATGGTCATCCCAATATTATGTTGTAACTGACTCCTGTGTCAGCGATGACAAAATCAACTTCTCCTCTCCAAGTTATGTCCTTATCTCCTACCTCTACCTCTAAGGTGACTTATCTTATTGATGGAACAAGTTGGCCTCCAAGTCCCATTAATGGATTAGCTCCCGGCTGAATTCTGGTGTGGTGGACGTTCAGCCGTTTCAGTACCAATTTAGTGATCATGTTGACTGAGCTCCTGGTATTTATTAGGCCCCTTTTCACTATGTAACCCTCGATTAGAATTTCAAAAATCAAGGGGTTCGTGTGAGGCTTCTCTACCATCGAGTGCCTTAGGCAAGCTTTGAACAGGCTCATGTCTATCCTTGTTAGGTCTACTGCCTTGGATTTCTTAAAGGGCGGTTGAAACTCTAGGACCCCGCAATCACCATTATCATCCCTTTAGCTCTTTGCGCCTTACTATCCCCATACCAAGAAGGTTTCGGGGCATCCCTCCTATTTTCTCTTGTTATTCCTTTCATAAACTGACTGAACTACCCTGCTCGAATAAGGGCATGTAACTCATCTGCTAGCATCTGGCAGTCATTTGTACGGTATCCTCTAGCTCGATGAAACTCATAGTAACTGTCCGGGTTTCAACCCACCGTCTAGCCTTCTGGTATGTTAGGGAATCTCACGTTCCTCTTCTCATTGGCTTTCTCTATTGCTATTAGGATTTGGCTGAGTGGGGCGTTCAAAGCTGGTCTGTTAGCTCGTAGGACATCCCTTTTATAAGGGTGAGAGGATTTTCTAGCCAGTCGCTCTTCCCTTCAATCGTGGTACCTTTCTTCGCCTTTACCTTTCCTAGATCAGTTCATTTCATCCACCTCGATCATGATTTTTACCATGGCTATCATCTGAGTTATGTCTATGGGTTGTCTCGTAATGACTCTATGCGAAGCCTATCATTTCTTGTTCCTCGAATAAGGGCTTCCTTGGCAGTGCTAAAATCGAGGTCATCTATGCTGATGTAGACTTCATTGAAACGATGAATGTAAGACCTGAGCGAATTATCTAGTTCTTGAACGACTTCATGGAGTTGTCGGCTCACATATGAGGCTGGGGTCGAGCTAAGAAAGTGTTTACAAAAAACTTCACTCAACTGGTCCCAAGAGCTGATGGAGTTAGGCTTCATCTTATGGAACCAATAAGCAGCCGGTCCTATTAGAGTTTATTCGAAATACCGGCATATGTATGCTTCCTAGGAGTACATCATTTCCATCCTATTTATGTAGTGCCTCACATGTAACACCGGGTCATCTCAACCATCATATAAATATGGTTTCAGCTGGACTCCTACGATCTTCTTAGTGAATGGGGAGAGCCTCTTTTCACTAAAGATTCCTGGTAAGGTACTGCTAGATCTTTAAGTAGCTTCTTGAGGTTCCCTCGTAGCTTGAGGTCAATCTCTATGTCACTATCTCCCTTATTGGCGCTATCAGCTGGCTCAGATCCAAAGGGTTGGTGTGACGAAATGCCTGGTGTTTGAGTATAGGTGTTCAACCAAGATGACAGGGTGGCTCTAATGGTGTAGGCCATTTTCATTCCCATTAGTGGTGTTGGCACCCCTACTGGGAAATAGTGGTTACCGCCTAGGGTATTGAAGGCTTGAAACATTACCGCATCTACGCTTTCATTGCGGGATTTGAGGCAATGCTTGGTTGAGGAACAGCCACCGATGTCTATGGGGTTGCGGATATGGAGGCCATGGAATGCTTCTCCACAGTCGAGGCAGTGATCCGGCGTTCATGAGGTGGGAATAACTCTCTGGCCAGGTTTTGATGATTCAGAGCGTCTTTTGAGATTCCTTGGAGGGTAGCCGCCTTGACATTGTATTGCTCTACGAAACCCGTTCTGATGACTTGTTAGTGTTCTGGTGGGATGTTGTACTCCCTAAAGATTTGCAGCATCTACTCCATAGCGTTGGGCAGTACAACTTCGTGCGGGGGTGTTGGAGTTGGTCCGCCAGCATCCGTGAGACCATCGAGGGTATTTTGAACAGCTTCGATGTCAGAGAGATGGTTGTCGTTGATTTCCACCATTTTGGGATGGTATTCTTGCACTAAAGGAAAGAAAACATGGTAGTTTTTTCGATCGGGTTTCTTTAGCTTTGCAGAAATACAAGAAATCGATGACTAAGAATAAATACAAAAACAATAATATGTTAATAGACACTTATCGGGTTGTTGTGAAGTTGCGTTGCGAACTAAAATTCTCGCCGGGGCAAGTAAGTTTAGTCCACGCTCACCGGACCACTGAAAGTTCCCAACGGATTTGACCTGAGCTTTTGTGGAACTTCAGAAATATGGAACCAATCGTAAGAGTTTAATCCTGCAATACAAATAAGGATAAAAAAAGGGTCGGGGCTTAATCCCCGAGAGAGCTTCTGATGCCTAATTCAGTGAATTTTGAAAGCTTTGTTTGTGTGAATAATGTATTGAAAAATGAGTGTATGTATAGTGATTAACCTTGAATGGTGGTAGTTATCTTTATAATTATAGGCTTCTGATGATTCCCCAAATCGTGGTAGATGGGAGATTTGAAATGAGATTGTGATCCCTAAAATCAAGGAAGACTTAATCCAAGCTTTATCCATCCCGCATTTCTAGGGAGTTGGAGGTTACCCATTTGACCGCTTCTGCCAGCTTAGTGGGCGTCGTCTCAATCTTGAGGTAGAATGTTGCGACGTGTGAGTTCACAATAGGAGGCATATCGAGACGGGCCATTGCCATATCAAGAGTACTCGGCTAAGAAACGAGCCTGCAACCATAACTCGAGCCTGAGGCATGTGTCGAAAACATAGCTTCTTATTATATCTATTTATCAAAAAAGTTATAACTGTACATGTGAAATATATTTGTTTATAAGTTTGATAAACAAAGTCCATGTTTATTCATAGCATTGAAAGAAATTGACTAAGACATTGTTCATTAAAAAATCGACTGAGATATAAATGTATCTAAATCCCTGATTTTACGAGTATAAATGAAGTGGTTAGATCATCATGTGTTGAGTTATTACTTGGTTATACCAAGCAATTGACCACAATAAGATGAAGGATAGACCTTGAGTAAAACACATAGATATATTCAAGTACAAGTACATTAATTGGAGATCCACATTCGGATAACATACTGAATAAAGTAATCAACGTCAATATTTATATCAAGCAATAGTTGTATAAGTGTCCTTAGACTTGAGATAGCAGTCATCTCACTTATTCATTGTTAAAAGTGATATGACTACTATCTCAAGTCTAAGGATTTGGGTCATTCCTTAATGTAATCCTCCTAGGAGGTTACCATATTGGTGACTACGGGTATCTACATTAAAGATAGTGGCAATTTAACGTACTCGGATTCAGACTGTTGTTAATTTGGACGGTATAGAAAGTGCATTGTTTAATTGTATTGTGATCAGACTACGGGTATCTACATTAATGATAGTGGCAAATTAACGCACTTTGTATTTACATTTGGTTTGGGATTGTGAAACTTGGTCTCAAGCCTAGGCATAGTCGATAATATAACTACATTGTTTAAATTGTATTGTGATCATTTTGCAACTGGCCTTCTGTAAAGCAGTGACAAGTACTCTAAGAGTGAAATGTATGAATCCTTTTTTTTTTTTTTGAAAACCTCAAATGTATGAACCTAAAGTACTATAGTGAAAGAAGAATACAAAGAACAATGTGCCCATTGAGAACATCATGATAGAATTGATGACAGTGGATCTGCTAGCGAAAATCTTACTCCTGTAATTTTAACTGGTGGTAATTATAGAAAATTTTTTGTTAGTATAGTGATTTATTTGCAGATACGATAAAGTTTCAAACTCAATGTGATTAAATTGACATTGGGAAATTCGATAGAAGTTTTTTTTTCCATGTTATCCAGTTTATGGGTTGCATTAAAGTTTATATGCATTGATAACAATATGTTATATATACACGATGAAATTCTGCTACATTTAAATTAGCAATAATGTTCACTGCATAGTGATATAATTGTGACATTCATGACTTAAAGACAAAGTTTATACGTTAGTGTTAAGTCTACGAGTGATAAGTTTCTAATTAAGCATCTACACAAATTTTTTATCTTCTATACTAGAGATTGAATTGGTGTAAATGGGACACGAGGTGATACACATGGCGAAGTTTAGAATCTTTTGGGATTATTTACACACAATCCAACCATGTTTTTTTTTTTTTTTTTTTTTTTTTTTGGCTCTTCGGGATATTGAATTGGAAAGTGGAGAAAAGGCTTATAGTTGCTTACCTACTCAGCATCACTATGATACTAATAATGGAAAAGACTTTCCATGCTATTGTAATTAGGGAACAAAATCATTAAATTATCTCATGTCTCCATTTAGTACACTAATCACTTTGGCTTCATAATTTTTTATAATTGTTTAAGTATGCCGAAATAAAAGTTATTGGGACTTTTTCTCTACAAATATATCGATTCGGTTGGGGAATGGAAGGTTGACAAATTTTTGGCTTGATAATTGGACTTCAAAGGGGCCATTGAAGATCTTTTCACCGATTTATGGGAGCTTAGTGAGCAGAACAAAAGCTCGGTAATGGCTGTTTGTGAGGGGCTATTCAGTTCAGCAGTTCAAGGCCGCCCAGATTGCGCTAGACGACTCCGCTTGACGGAGCAATCCATATGTATTGAGCTGAAGAAAACTACTTTGACAGCAGCCCCGCATCTCATTCCGTCTTCAATATCGACTTCTAACATTGAAGGTCAGTTCCAATTAATTTTTCCAGACAGCAATGATTTATTTCTTTGGAAAATTGAAACAAACAAAAAGTTCTCTTCCGTGTCGTTTTGTGATGGATTTTACACTCAAGTTCGTTGGTCACCCCGCAACCTTCATTTCGATTGATTTGGGACACTTGCATGCTTCCCCGTGTCCATTTCTTTGGTTGGCTCTTGTTCCATAAGAGAATTCTAACTAAGATTTTTCTCCTCTCTCGAGGTTGTGCTACTCTCTCGGATGCGAAGTGTCCATTTTGCCCGATGGATGAAACTTTGGATCATGTGCATCTTTTTTGTAAAGCTAATTGGACGGTTTGGTGTGATGCTCTAAATTGGTTAGGTATGCAATCTCCCATTCCTAGATGCGATTATGATTTTCTTATGCTTTAAAGATCTCTTTTCAACAAGGCTAAGAGGGAGTTTGCTACAGCCCTTTGGTTTTCAATCGCTTGGATCATATGAAAGAGAAGGAATAGTTATGTTTTCGAAAGAGTTCTTGATCGAGAAGATTTGCTTATTGCTAATATTCACCGATGTTGGTATTTTTTTTAGTGTGGGAACAATCTTTCTCATTTTCAGTTTTGAATCTTTTTATCAATCTTAGTTTGCTATGTAATTAAACCTTGTATTTATTTGGGCGATTCACTTTTGTGACACGCTCTTTTTAATGAAAAGAGGGATGGGTGTTTTGTAGGCAAGCGAACGCATTAACTTAGTTGGAAAGTTTACCCCGAAATTTTCACCTATTCTAATCTTTTTCCGATGGAGGAACACATCATTCCTCCTGAGGTTTTTCAAAAAATTGTTGGTCATTCTTTATTCATCTTACAAAAATAAAATCCAACTTATTCATTAGTATAATGTGTTTAGTTATTAATGATTAGTTTTAATGTATTATGTAATTGGGTGAATAGAAATCACAAGTTATTAGAGCATTTTTAGTACATTGTGAAGATAATCTGATAGGTAGAATAGAAGATCATATTGATGAGATGGTAAAATACATAAGACACTTTAAAAACTAATCACAGTAAGTTATCTATTTGATCTACTATTGTGTTTTTTTTTTCAAAATAAAATAATAACAAAAAAAATTGAATCAATTGTTAAATAGTCTTTATCATCAATATAATAATATTAAATTAATTATTCAAACTTCTACTTAATTGTATATATATAAAAGATCAAATAGATATTATGCAACATTTATTGTGTCTCTCATGTTATATTGAAATGAGAAAATAGAAAATCTAGTGTAAATTCATATTTTTATTTAATTGTCTATACAAGATAATTGATAGTATGGTCTATTTACTAAATATGCTCTTTTTGTTTGAAAACATTTTTTTATCATTCGTTTTTGGAAACATCACATATATAACTTTCATCAATTTATATAAATAAATTGATTTGAATTCTTTTCACTCAAAAGAATCCTTTTACTGATTTGAATTCTTGTCTATATAAGCCGAAACACTTTATGTTTGGAAACAAAAAAAAAATTCAATTCAATTCAATTCATTATATATATATATATATATATATATATATATATATATATATATATATATATATATATATATATATATATATATATAT
>CATIWQ010213987.1:0-21098 GCA_949673415.1 Euphorbia schlechtendalii
GTTACATTTTTAATCACCTTATTTTTATTTCTAAGTAGGATTGATTTTCATACACTTGAATTCGGCCCATTTGTACCTTAAAAACCCATTTCAACACAAATTTGATTTCACACCGTTAATTTTTTACCTATTCGTCCGGCGGGCCAGGCTTGGCGAGCTTTTTAATAAAAATATTAACCCAAGCCTATACTTTAGAATTTCGGGCTCGGGCCGGGTTTACAAGGTAATTCCCAAACCCGACCCTGGCCCGCGAATAATTTTTTTGTTATAAATTTTTTTATTAAATTAAATAGAAAAATATAAAATAAATCAAAATATATTTAAATTTTAAACATAATTTCATTGTTTACTTAAAATCTTTAATATTTGGTAAAATGTATTACAATCAAGTATATAAATTTAATTGTATAAAATATAAAATTTAAAATAGTTATAAATTTAATTTATAAATATATAATAAAATAAATAAAAATTTTCGTCGGGTCGGGTTTGGGTATTTATATAAAAACCAAACCCGACCCATAAAAATTCGAGCTTTGACCGGTTAGGGCTCGGGTCGGATTTTTAAAAAAATAAGTGTCCAAGCCTGACCCGTTGAAGCGGGCTCGGGCCGCTGCCTTGAACCGGTCTAGTTAAGTTATGCTTTTTTTTATTAAGAAAATAATGCAAATCTAGAAGGATAGATGGGTCCTAAAAGGCGGAAAAACGGTGCGTTTAGAAGTTAGAACAGTTAATTAGTATTCCGCGTAAAAGTCATCTGGGTCGTCCCGAAGCAAAGATTTTTCAAAATTTTATTGGGTATATGGATCACTGGATTCAAATCCACATCTCTCTACACGCAAAGCAAATTCCTTTAATTGAAGAAAACTGACCATGGATCTCGATTTTGATTTTGATTTCGATTTCAACAAGAAACGAATTCACGTTATCCTCTTTATCGTTGGAATCATTGCTCTCAGTATCACTGGTATGTGAATCTGTTTCTGTCAAATTATAGTTCGATTTTAGACATTATGGATTCCGATTCAAAGTTACGGTTATGTAGTTACAATCAATTCGGGGTTTGTGCAAATTGCTTGTTTTTGTTGAATATTTGAATGCTAAACTGAATCCACTTGATTGAAGTTGCAGGTGTTTGAAACGTTTGATCGATTTCTTTGAGTAATTTGATCTAATTATCTATATTATCATCTGAGTACTTAGATTGTTTGCTTGTTCACCATTTAATTATAATTCTAGCAAAGTCTAAACACTTGTTTTAGGGGGAAAGTATGAATTGGTAAAAGTGTTGGAAGTGTTAATTAGGAATCATTTTAAACGGGACTTATTCTTGTTGATTGGTTTCATAGTTTGTGATTTGGGCATGTAGATGAGTGGAATACAGACCGTAGATCTAATTTTTCAGCAATTAGGTCTCTAAATCTGGATATGATCAGGCCTTTCGTGTCTACTTGGAAAAGAAATCGGATTATTAGTGTTGAACTTGCGCGATAGTACAGTTCTACTCTTGATACTGAGATCTAATGTAAATGATTCCAATATGCTTCTGAAACAGCATTATATATGAGGAAACGAGCTTTCGATTTTCATAAATTACAGAAACATAAACTGAAATGCGAAGTTTATGAAAGACGGAAACTTTCAGAATGAAAGATTTCATTGTATGTTAATAAATGTAACTAGTTAATATTGTGGAATTCTGAATTTATTGCTTTGCAAATCATAGTTATCAGAATCGTACTCGCGATTCAAATTTTATGATTCCGTTCGATTCGCCCCTGAATCAATACGAATGTATGGGTGAATCAAAATAGGCTTAGAATCATGACAGAATAGTGAGAATCCTAAGAATCATGCAATTCGGCCGATTCAAAATGCTTAATGTTTCTCCACTTTTTATCAAGTTATATTCACTTAATGATGAATAATTATTAGTGATTATGATTTTTTGAGAACATTTTTGTTTTAATTACTTGCTTAGTTGATATGTATTGACTAAAATTTAGTATAAATTTACGTTGAACATTCTAAATATTTCATTTTTGTATGATTTTAAGAATTGATCCGAATCTTACGATTCAATTCACGATTCACAAAATTGGGATTTTGATTCTCGATTCGAATATCAATTTGACAACTATGTTGCAAATACTAAACAAAATCAAGATTCTCCCTTGTTTGCTCTCGAAGCTCGATTGTCCTTTATTCATATACTTGCGTATCATTGACCGATTCCTCGTATGCATAACCTATTTTTTCTCCCAGCCGATAAATGCCGGCAACTAGTTGGCGAAGACTCATCTTCCCAGAGCGGAAAATTCACCATCTTCAACTGCTTCGACATGAGCACCGGAACAATGGCCTGCACCGTCAAGGAAGGCGTGAAACTCTACTTCTACAACCTAAGATCTTCCCACGTCGAGAGGGCTCGAAGCCTCGCAACCGAGCGTTACTTGGAAGACGCGCTGGGCCAGGGCCTCTCCGCGAAAGAGGCGGCAAAGCTAGCCGAGAAAGAGGGGCAAAAGGCTGCGAAACTGGCGAAACGGCAGGCGAAGCGCGTCATAGGGCCCATAATTTCATCCGGGTGGGACTTTTTCGAGGCGATTTACTACGGCGGGACCATAACGGAGGGGTTCTTGAGAGGGAGCGGCACTTTAGTTGGTGCCTATGCGGGGGGGTTTCTTGGCGAGGCTAGGATTGGTCGGTTTGGCTATCTCGTGGGGAGCCATATGGGCAGTTGGATCGGAGGTAGGATTGGATTGATGGTGTATGATGTGGTTAGTGGAGTGCATTACTTGCTGCAAGTTTTTCAAGAAGGGGATGGTAAGGTTTCGGAAGATTTCGGGGCGTTTGAATCTTCCGAGGTTTCCCAAGTTTACGAAAGTCCCGAATATAGTGAATCTTCCGGGGATTCCACGTCCTACGAATCTCCTGCATACGAAAGCTCGGAAATATCGTACGAAAATTCCGAATTCAGGTGAGGGGATTTAGTAGCTCTTTGATTTGTAGTGAATTGTGTATGATAAATGGCAATGTTGTTATAAAATAGTTTGTGTTGATTAGTTGTGTTTTGTTTTTTAGTAGTTAAGGTTGTATTGTTCCATTGAATTGAACATCATTGTGCATAAGCCTGAGGCAAAACAATTAAACATCTCGGGAGCTTCAGGAAGTGAATTTTATTCCAAAATCAATTAATGGGCTTTTTTTTGGGTTTTATGGTGCAGCCCAACATCTGGCCTCAGAGAACAGAAATTTGGATATAAAACATTGAATTATTAGGAAATTTTAACAAAAAAGCATAAAATAATTTGCA
Source organism: Euphorbia schlechtendalii (assembly GCA_949673415.1). Lineage (NCBI taxonomy): Eukaryota > Viridiplantae > Streptophyta > Magnoliopsida > Malpighiales > Euphorbiaceae > Euphorbia > Euphorbia schlechtendalii. The sequence goes on from CATIWQ010213987.1 coordinate 3,314, forward strand.
AGGATAAAAAATTTGAGGTATTGATATTGTTAGTTGAATATTCATGTTTATATAATTAATTACTCGTGTAATTTTAAATGGCTAAAATTCATGACATATTATGACTTGAAAACCATTTGATTTAGTTGTTGATATTTAGTGTTGCGGTTGATATTTATAGTTATACATAATTTTTGTCACAGCTAAAAATAGTAGTTTAATAGTATTACTCTTATTAGACGGTAAACACTTAAACTGTTATTAGATGTTAAAAGGGAAACAAATCTTATGATTCGACTAAAAGAGGGTATTTTTGGAACATAATTTACAGTAAAACATTACATTATAAGACCCTAATAATTAAATTGGGATGCTAAAAGAGTGAGAAGTTATCAATCTATTATTTTAACATGTTTTACCTTGTTCAGTATACCAAAAATCAAACAACTAATATTTGAATATTAAAATTATAATTGACGTGTTTTTATGTTTTATAGTAAACAAGCAATATTACAATGTAAAAAACGATACGCTAGTTACTAAGAAGAAGTATGAAAATCACAACTTTACGTTTAATACTCAACCACAATGTTTACATTTACACACAATAACACGTAGTATAAAAGAAGACAGAAAAACTACATAACTTATAGTAAACACAATATTGTTGTACAATTTAGTTGTATTTTATGACTTGTATAATTTGCTAAATTTATTAAAAATATTTTTACCAAATTTGTTACTCCAGTTTCTAGTTTATTTATTAGAAGATAAATAAAGTTTAATGGATAGGCTTCACATGTAACTCGGCTAAACTCAAAGTATTTTTTATACAAAAATGAACGAGCTATGGACAATCATTTGATGAAGTCTGATCCAACCCTCATGAATTAGATTGAATGTTGATAACTACCTAAACAAGCAAACTTGACGCCCAAGGGATGCGTTAAGTTGACCAAGAAGCCAAAGCACTTGCAGACGTCTCGCAATTCAACAAGAGACCGATTGAGATGATATATCGCGCAGTCCAACCCAAACCCGAACTACCGGAGATCACATCATTTACAGTAATAACACATCAATGGTGATTAGTCCTCTAATCTGCGTCATTAATGCAAGAGTAGCCGAAAAGACATCTAGTTGCTTAACACATGCACCAACTCAAATCAAGTGAGTCCCAATAAATCATCATTACACAATTCTTTATAAATACCTCAACCTAATTCCTACATCTTACGTGCACAATATACGGATATTTATTACTCTCGATCACCATCTTTTCTCCTCCATAATTATCTTCGACATTGAAAGAGTTTCGTTGGGACCGCCAAACATTTTTTCCCACACATGAAATTGATGATCATTCGAACCCCAAGTCTTTACTATCATATATGAAGTAGACATGACGGGTCTAAAAATAAATGAGAAAATAAACCCAAACAAGAAGTCACAATGACACTACAAGACATGCATCAATGTTGCGTATGGCACATGGTGTCGTGTGGCTAACACACTTCCCCCATCCTTTTCCAAAATTCCCACCATTCTTTAGTAATCTTTACTTGACTTTATTCTCAACCTACCAACATGGTTCATCATATATCTTGATTTCCCCTTTTTTAGCTCTTTATTAATGATTGCAACTATTTGCTTTAATTTAGTGTATTTGAAACAATGATAAAAATAGCCACGTCCATCTTTACTAGTATGAATTAGGTACAAATAGTTTTCTACCTCCTCATTGAATGTCATGTCAGTTTTCGGTTGATTTGAATTTTTAAATATATCATTTTCTATTTTTCTATTTTTAACCGGAATTTAACACGTGATGTTCAAGAATGTAAAATGGTACATATTTGTCAAGTTTAGAAGAAACTTTGAAAATCAAGAAGCAATAGACCATTTGGGCAAAGCTTTGGATAGTAAAGATGTATTTATCCAATTATATCGACTCAAATATCTTTTTGATTTCTGTTTTAAAATTCAAATGTCATTTTAGGCTTTATCCTATTGAAAATATCTGTGTGTGCTTGACATATTCAACTTTTATCTATTTGGTACCTATAATATCGAATTTTATAACTTGAGGATCGAGAATTTTATGCATGATCAACAGAATATACCCGTTATCCAAAGGATAATATAGTTATTTCACATTTTTTGTATTGTTAAATAGATACTATTTATACTAAAATTAAATAGATCATGCACCAAATATGCAAATGATGAATCCATTAGGTACGCAATAGATGAAGTAAATGCATCAAACATCAAATAGGCAATTTCAATAGCTCAGACACTATGAGCATTTAAGTTATAGAACTCACCATTGAAATGTATTTAAGTGGATACATCAATTATCAAACATTTGAAAAGTGGACACATCAAATAATAAATAGGCAATTTCAATTGATCGAATACTAAAAGAGAACAAATTAATTAAAAGGTTTTTAAGTCTGATTATATAAGAGGAAAGCAAATAAAAGAATTGTGTATTTTTCAATAGAGGCACTAAATCCCTTTTTATTGAAATATATATTACATATAACATACGATAAAATAAATTTACTATTCGTTTAGTGTTTTGGTTGTATTCTTTTCAAATATTAGGATATTATTAAGTATATTTTCTACATGTTACTCAAATATATTTTATTGTTACTCAACAATCATTAAAGTGACTCAATATATTATTTCATATTTGACTAGAACCCGAAAATTTTAGGGTTAGACTTGCATGGAAGAAGACGACGAAGACAGGAAGTATGATCATTCAGATTGTTATAGACCTTGTGAATGAGTCATATGCGTCCTTGATGGACCAAAGGGTGGATAAGAGCTCCATAATTCTGGTTGATTTGCTCTTCAGTTTGATTAATTAGGATGAGATTGATTTGTTAACCTTTAAATAATTTTTTTATTAGTATTTTAACTTGCCTGAATATTTTGAACCTCTTTTTCTGTAGCTCAATCTAACCTCTGTTGAGTCCTTTACATCATTTATCTTAATTAGTTAGAAATTTTATGCATGCGTTAAGAATCAAACTCAACAAGTATATGTTTATATACAAGGTTTTATACTATGTGTATATAATAACAACAATAATACAAAATTAATATAGTTACAACTTTCATAATTAACGATACGTTATAATTAATAATTAAAAGTATTTTTAAAGAAAACTTTAAACTCCAAATACGACAATCAAATATCCCCCCAATAGAAAGAAAGTAATTATGAATTGGGCAACAAATTGAGTAAAATAAGAGCATGAAAATGATATTCTTTGTAAAAGACATAAACAGAAAGTTGATCCACTCAACTTCCAACTTCGAGTAGTCGCATAGGTCCTCTTTGTTGGTGGTGTAAGTGGCCAATTTGGACAAAAAGAAATTAAAAAAAAATAAAAAAAATCAATTGGGAAATTGAATTGTCTAATATATATAATGACTTTAAATGTTAAAATGCTATTTCATATGCGACAAAATAAGCAACGTTGTACATAGTTTGATATAATCAACCGCATAAACATACTTCAAATAAGAATCACAAATTAATTAAATGGATGAAGATTGACGATAACATTGATTTGCTCTAAGTTTATTTTTTCTTAACTCTAGCGCTTAATGACACGTCCTGAGGTTCAAAAATAATAAAGCAAAATGCATTAGGAAATGTTTCAAATTGTTACGAAATTCATTAATTCCCTGAACTTTGAAGTGATCTTGTAGTTACCCCAACTTTCAAAATGTACAACATTTTGCTCCTTGAACGTCATGTGTCAACTTTTGATTAGTTTGACTTTTCGAAAATGTTTTTTTTTTTTAATTTTCTCTTTTCAATCAGAATCTAACACATTAAGGAGCAAAGTGATGCACTTCTCGAAAGGTGAGGCAGTTACGGGATCACTTTGAAAGTTCAGGGAGATAGCGAATTTTTTTTTACAACTTAAACCACCTCCCGATGTATCAAGCCTAATAGTAATACTAAGACTTTACGCTAGGTTTTTTTAGACCTCAACGCAAAACCATGCCGTTTCGCGCTGAGGTTGGAAAAAAAACAGAAGAAAAAAAACATTCATTTTCTTATGCAGATTTTGTTAGCAAAGTTGCTCCTAAGTAGTCATTGGCGGATGGCTGCCGGTTACTCCATATTGGGATTTTCTGGTGGTCACAAAAGCAACAGTCGATTCAGTTCCCATACCTCACTCCTGATTATAATTTATTTGATGATATTATATGTTAAACAGATAAATTAACTTAAAGACAAAGTGACTCAAACGTACGTTTATGAAGAAATTCTCCCATATTCAATATAAGATAAGGTTGTTGAAAAGAATTGTCATTCATTTAATAATTGATTTATGAAATTAATTAAATCAACAATAGTAAAGAAATATATCTTAAAAAAAGTGCAAATTTGATTCAAGAACTGAAAGTCAAAAGCTGGGATTTGAAATCATTCAATTGACACCCATCACTCCAATATGAGTTGCAAACTTATATTCACCATTGAATATAAAGGAGACCGAGATATATAGTTAATTAATAAAATACAATAAAAAAGCAAAGATGCACTATACTACAACTATCTTTTTCTTTTAAAAAATAAATTATAAAAAATATAAATAGACAATGAAGAAAAGAAAGAGAAGATTTTCAATGTCATCAAATGTCAACATAAAACAAATAATGAATTTGGCCATCCGATTAATATAGGGTCACTTATATTTCATTTTATTGTCTTTTTAAAGAAGTTGGCATTACTTAAGCAACAGTTGTTCAACCTTTTCCAAAGATCACATAGGATAAGGTTAATTACTAAGATGCTCTATTCTAATCCAAGGACCATGTCCGGATTTGTCCATTGAAGGAAGAATTCCTCACACATAAAGTTAGTTACTAAGATGCTCCATTTTTTATATAAATAATGTATTTTGGAGAGGTCGAATATCGAATTCAGGTTTTCTTGGTTCCATCTTAGAAGGTGTGACTCAATTGGTAGGATGATCTATTTTGGTATAGGGGTGATGCTCGGGCTTTTCTAGTGGGAACGAAATTTTGATGAAAGGACAATTTAGGCTTGAGCTACTAGAAAGTCTAACCAATAGAAAATCATATATTCATAAAATTTTCTGGTAATCGAAGAATGATTATTCTTCCGTGCTACCTCTCATCATCGCCCTATTGGATCCAATATGCTATACAAATTGTTTGCTATCCATGCTTTTCTTAAAACTTTTTGGATTCACTAAGGACTAGGCGTGGATTAGATGGAACCTAGACTTGAATCAGCCAAATCATATTGTTATAGTTAATAATGCATTAAGATTTAAATAAAAAAAATTTGAGTGTTATGAATAATTTAGGCAGCGCTTAGCCCAATTTGCAAAGCACATAAAAAATTTTATTTTCAAAATAATTTTATAATTTAAAAACTGTCTGCCTAGGTTCTCTAGGCCAACCTTAGACTTTATAAATCGGTCAGCCGCCTAAAAATATTTGGATTGATTTTTAAAACTAAGGTCAAATTTTATTTTAAAAATTTTATTTATAAAATGTCCGCCTAAGTTTGCCTACAGTGATCTTAGACTGTATATTTCATTCAACCACCCAGAAACGCTTAAAACTTAAAACCTAGACGGTGTTTGAAAGATACTGCCTAGACCATTTTTCAAAATTTTCCTTTGCTCCTCTATTGTTTTTGTTGAAATAATTTTTCTTGAGAATACTAATTTCATTTTAAAATAACTGTCGCTATTAGGTTGTTTGTCAATACCAAAACGACATTAATTAAAGCAATAAATATACTTATTTATTCCTATAACTTTTGGGCATAATGCATCTACATCCCCCTAAACTTGTTCAAAAAGGGTTGTTGTCCCCCTGAACTTTGAAATGTGACGGATAGCCCCCTGTACTTGTCTAAAATGCGTCATTTTACCCCATTATGCTGACCTGGTTTACTACGTGGCTGACCATCAATATACACACGCGTGAAGTATGTTGGCAGAATAGAAAAGGAATAAAAAAATCTCTAACATTTTGATTTTTACCATTCAAAATCTCTAATATATGTTCTTCTTCTTCAAAACTTCATCTTTATTCTAAATATTTTCTTTAATTAATCATAATATTGTATTGATTCTTGACCGATTATTTTCATCTTCTTATTCTTGAAGCCAATATTTTTACGAGGGGGTAAAGTAACGCGTTTTAGACAAATACAGGGGGCTATCTGTCACATTTCAAAGTTCAGGGTGGCAACAACCCTTTTTGGATAAGTTTAGGGATGTGTAAATACATTAAGCCTAACTTTTGTTAATTTGAAAGTTGATTGGATACTTTATTCTTTTTATCATTTCCAATGTGCATTAAATGAGGATAAAATGAATAAAATTTTAAAAAAAAGTGAATTGAAATCCTAAACGCCGGTTGTTTTGAAATTTTCCAAAATTCCCAAAAGGACAGTTATCTTGAAATTGAGGGAGTATTTGTTTTAATCTTGTATACACGCTAATCTCTCCTCATGTACTCGGTATAAATGCAAACGAACTAACAAATAGTAGGCAGTAAGAACTAAATAAAATATATTTTTATAAACAGACAAAATTGATACAATCATAATTCCTGAATTATTAACATTGAATTTAACTAAAGAATCCAAGATGATCAAAAGAATAGTCACGAATTCCTATAAATAATTGCATTTGAAGATACTATTCCGTAAGGATATATTAGTTTAATTTTTTTTTCTATTTTTTGTGGTAGGTGGTACATAATCAAGAATAATTTAAAGGGTGAAAAACAAGTAAAATCACATAGTGCAAGATAAACGTCAATGAACTCAAATGGTATATAGCTAGAGAAAAAAATTAAAATGAATGAACACAATTTAATGTTCCAGTTAATTACTCTAGCAATGTGTGGCCCCAAAAAAATTACTAATTGTTTTAGAGAATTTCATAATCACCGTAATCCTAAGTTCGTTTTTAAATAATTATCATTTTTACGATTGTTACCCAATATCAATGTCACATTAATTAAAATGATAAAAATACTTATTTAACCTTGTAATTTTCGTTCATTTGAAAGTTAATTGGATACTTTATTATTTTTATCATCTTCAATGTGTATTAAATAAATGTAAAATAGATAAAATATGCATTAAAATCCTTAAACAATACTTATTTAAAAAATTTCAAACACACTATAAAACAATTATTAAAAATGGAAGTAATATATAAAAGAAATGTCATACGTGCAATGTGAGGTGAGATTCTCTGTTGTTGAAATCAATCATGAGAATTGAGAACTATACAGCATTTGATGGGCTCACTTCATCATTGGTTCACTTTTAGGCCTCTAACAGAAAATATATAGCATAAAAGCCATGGTTTAAAAGGGTTAGTTGAGTTCTTAAAATTATTATGCTTCAAATATTTTTATTAATGAGGTCTCGAGCCTCAAATACACATAAAGTTTGTTAGTATTTTAGTGTACTCAGATCGACTAGTTTGACCAATGCGATCGTGACATTTCATCGAACAAGTCGGGAAAGTGCGGAGTGCATACTTGTTCAGGTTCTGTTACGATTTGGGGGTCTGAGGTCTGAGGGGTGATAGCCCCTGGGCTGGGGTCAAGGCTCGAAATTTTTTTTATTACGCATCATTTGAAAAATTCATCAGAACCGAAACAATGTGTCTGTTCGACACAAATGAAACCCGAAAAAACATGTCTTTTAGACATGGTTGCTACCCGAAACAATATGTCTATTAACATTTTGGTTATTTATTTCTCCAAAACGAAACTGACAAATATACAGAAAAACTCGGTTTTTTTTCGCGGAAAATCAAATTCTTGTTTTTGATAAAATTTCTGATTTTATCTGATCGAAAATTTGGTGAACCGATCAAATAAATTTCAATCTGATAGCGTATTTGCGACTTCAGAAACATCCGAGAAATCCCCAAATTTCAACGAAGCTTTGAAAATTATCCAATTTGTTTCACCTCAAAAAAAGTGGTAGTTTATCTTACTAGCTTGTTAGTCGTCACAAAAATAAAATTTAGGAACAATAGAAGGGTGAAATCACAAGTTGGAAGAACCTTAATATTGTTTAAATTTCCTAAGAAATTCATGTGAATCAAGTAAGAAAATTCGAAACAAGAGGTATAAATGATATTAACACGCAAGTATTTGCCATATAATATTAATTTGGAAAAAGATAAGGAATCTAACATTTCATTTCAAAGATAACTTTTAACACTAAACAAATGATACTTTACGAGCTAAAATGACTACATCTTGAGGACATCTACTTTGCAAATCAACTTCATTCGAATGCAACTTACCATTTTTTAATGAAATTCAAGATGGAAAGTGCTAAGGATCGAACATCTCAATTAGGTCAACGCCCTCGAAAATCAAAGTACAAAACCCGTACCCCAGAAATTTATTAAAATTGGAAAAAAAAACAATTTGAAACAAAGAAACGGGGAAAACAAAACTAAGTGAAGCAATACTAAATGCCATTTAGAATAAAAAGCAAGTACATTGAAAGAAAAATTAAATCTTCGAAATTTGAGGGACATTTTGTTTACAATTCCTGTTCTTATAGAGATTTTTTAACTGAATCGAGGAGAGATTACTTTAGCACAAAAACATAGCTAAATATACGATATAATATAGTAGCTTTATCATAACGAATTTAATATGTAGTCATTAAATACAAGCTAAAAGAATATAGACAGGGAGTATTAAGTTCTTATTTAATATGCATTTGTTTTTTTCGAAGAAATTAGATTTTTTTTTGAAGAGGTAGGATATTAAATTGAGGATCTCAACTCTACTTTGAAAAGTATGCTAATTAAGCTTATTATTTTACATGCATTTGTTGTTCTTTGGGGACTTCAACTAATTCTTTGTTTCCATAAGGAACAAGAAGAGAAGATGAAATTTTAATTTATAGTGTCCTTATTTGGATAATAGAGATGCTGAAAAGAATAAATGCCTCGGCGTTGGGATGATGAGTTCAATCACATCTCCCAAGAAAAATCATCTTCTACTTATACTGAGCCAGTTTTCTTATGTGGAAAGCAAAATGAGCCATAGATATCACATACGGGTCCACATCTAAACAGTGTACACATATTACTTAGCGGAAAAATCAATTTTTAAAAGGAGCACATTATATGAGTAAAACCTCCTAACATCGTCATATACAAATTTAACCCTAGACACATCTTTACCTCCTTAAAATTGATCCAAATGAATTACTTCTTTCTTAAATTTTTCAAAGTTTCTCTCCATCTCTTAACTTGGTAAAAGTGTACCGATTTTCAATAACAATGTCACGTGTCAATTTCTAATTGAAGAGAGAAAAATCAGGAAAATGATTTTTTTTTAAAAGTTAAATCAACCAGAAATGTAGATGTGACATTCAGGGGGCGGAGTGATGCGCTGTTAAAGAAACCGAACTAACTTAAAAAGGTATAGAGGGGCAGTAGATTCAATTGAACCAAATTTGGGTAGATAAAGAATGAATGTCTTCAACATACTATCCATCTAAATTTACAAGCCAATTCTCTTAGGTGAAAAGAGAATCAGCCATACAAAATGAGTCATGTATCGTTTTTATTTCCACATCTAAAATAAGTACACATGACCAGTATCGTACGAAAAATAATTTTTTCCACCTAATAGAACAGAAACCCCTGTATAAAACCGCTAACAAGGTGATATGCAAATTTAATACAAAATCTATGAATGAATGTCTTCATCTTTCTTAAAGAATTTTGTTGCTGTACTTTTCATTGCCTCTTGCCAATCCTATTAAAGATTTAAATCTTCATAACATTTGAAGAAAAGATTCTAAAAAGATCAGTTAGATTCCATTCTATCAAACTTTAGCAACGATAGAAAATCTAATGCCTTGTCATGTCGCTTCATTTTTAACAATATTTCTAGCAACACATGTCTTTGTTTTTCAGAAAAGAAAATAAAGATCCTAAAAATGTTTTAATTTATTATACTTGTAATTTAAGAACACATCAAGCCATCAATCAATTACAATTGCAATGCTTAGTCAAAAGATCGAAGGTGACTATTAAACTCGGTTTTGATCGTATGACTATCATTACATCAACATTTGAAATAATATATTTGACAGGAGAAAACTGTAAAAACCACCTTTTGAACTATAAACATACAGCGTAAGATGCTGGTGAAATATGTAAATACAAAGGCAAAAGGGTAAACATGCGATATACAAAACATATCATTAACAACTAAAGCTCTATTGATAAACAATAACAGAAACAACAACAAATAGTAACAATTTAACTAAGAGAACCCAAAATCCGTAATACCCTTATTCTACTGTTAATATCTTTACTCCATTTTTATAATTACAAAAACTATAATAATACTAAAGTCCAGTAACCTATAATGCACTGCTAAATAACTAATTAACTAATCCAACCCTAAAGTGGTACGGGGCCCACAAATGCCCATAAATAATGACCTCATTGTAAGCGTTAACCCAATTACTTGTGAAGAGAAACTAAGCTTAGTTCTTGTCTTTTGCTCCCTTCTTTCATTTCCTAATTCCAAAAAAACCAACATTGTGTCGACATGGTTTGCCAAGAAGAACTCCTGATACAGAAAATCTGCTACTTATATGATCAAATCTCAAGCCTAGAAACTCTCAAACCTTCCAAAGATGTCGACACTCTCTTCACAGATCTTGTGCTCACGTGCATCCCACCATCCCCAATTGATGTTAACAGCCTCCCAGTCAAACTCCAAGAAATGAGGTCCAACCTCATTAGACTCTGCGGAGAAGCAGAAGGCCATTTAGAGGTTCATTTCTCAACAATCTTAACTTCTTTTGATAACCCACTTCACCATCTCAATCTCTTCCCTTACTACTCCAACTATCTCAAACTCAGCCAACTCGAATTCACGATCCTCCAACAACATTCACCAAATGCCCCTAACAAGATCGCCTTCGTGGGGTCCGGCCCTCTTCCCCTCACATCGATCGTGCTTGCTTGTAACCACCTAACCGTGACTTCGTTCTATAACTTCGACATCGATCCCTTGGCCAATTCTTTGGCGATTCGTTTGGTCTCGGCTGATCCTGACTTGTCCAAACGAATGTTCTTCCACACGACCGATATACTAGACGTTGGTGATGAACTCAAGGAGTTTGATGTTGTGTTCTTGGCGGCTCTAGTTGGCATGGATAAAGAGGAGAAGGTTCGTGTTATCAGTCATTTGGCTAAGTTTATGGCCCACGGGGCTACCCTTATGCTGAGGAGTGCTAATGGTGCTAGGGCTTTTCTTTATCCTGTTATTGATCCTTGCGATCTTAAAGGATTTGAGGTTCTTTCCGTGTTTCATCCTACTGATGATGTGATTAATTCAGTTGTTATTGCTCGTAAACATCAAGCGAATGATTATCAGCAGCAAGGTGTTGGAATTGTTCATAACCACAGCAATATGATTCTGCCTAGCTGCAAGTGTTCAGAGATCCAAGCTTTCAATCCACTTAACCATGCAAACATGGTTGAGGAACTGACTATTGAAGATCAACACTCTTAATTAATTTATCTATTTTCGTTTTCTTTGATTTCCTTATTCATAATGTGGTCCTATATATGGCTGGTATCCATATGGGAAAAATTGGATCTTTATATTCAATCTTGTTTGTCCTTGATCATCAATGTTTTCTTAATTTGAGTTATTACTATATTTAACATAAGTTTATGTTTTTCTTATAGACAAATCAAGAATCAACTCTCTTAAATTTTTTGCTACTATCTGTTATTGTATCTTTTCTCCCTATTTGTGTCTTCTTGGAATAAAGTTTGTTATTTCAGCCTTCATTTCAAAAGCTAATCCAACCCTTCAACTTGACTTGTAGAGACAATTCATCCAAAAATGTAAGTAATATTATTTTGGCATCATTTCGTTACAAATCTGGAGAATTTCTAGCATATGCCATGAGTAGATCACATTCGTTGAGTATGAGCTCGCTAAGTTAATGTGGGTGTGGATGTGGCACTCTAATGAGCCGGGAGTAGTATACTCTTGGCATATGCTAGAAATTCTGGCAAATCAATCCAAAATAACACGTTTTGATCACAAAAATCGCAAAATTTCAAGATTTCCGGTCATTGAAAGCAAGCTTTCTTTTAATGCATTTAAAAAATTACAAAGCGTAAACTGATGTTATTTGTCGCTTTCAAATACATCTTATCTTAACTGCGTGATGCTATTCAAGTATCTCAACTTCTTGTATATATAAAACTTCATTTCCACGATTATGACAAGAAGTGCTTCTCATGTTGTGTGAAAAGAACAAATCACAAATACATATACATTATAAAACTAAACTTATTTGCGCAGAGATTATCAATATTTGTCACTAACAATATATCAATGTATATAACACACGTAAATCAACAATTATGTACCACGTGGATGCCACATAATCCTGGTTGAATATCAAGGCATTTTCTAAAATATATAAATAAGCATAAGTTTGCTTAAAGAGGGAGAAACTATTCTCTACTCATTATACACGAAACCCCTACCTTGCTATAGTAAATAATTGACTCCAATCCACTAAACAAAATCAGTTAAGAAAATAACAAAACATTCAAAATCTGTTCTATGATGACATACATGTTGACAAAGACCTTGTTCTCTTAAACTTGCAAAATTCAATTTAGATCTAAACAGATTAATTTACATAGAAACAAATTCATTTCAGTTTCTATAAGTTCAAAAGAACACGACTATTAAGACTAGTAACTATAATCGGAAGTTTTACTTCCACGGTAAAATACAATAACAACTTTTATAATATAAAGCAAACCTCGCAATGAATATTCTTCGAATTAAAAGCACATACATACAAACTCGCTCTAACTTATGGTAAAATTCAATTATCATAGACTCAAACTCCAGAGTTCTTCATATTAACAAATCATTTTATCTCAAAGTGTGTCAGTAATAAGTAATTGACATCCCATCTTGTCTATCTCGAGTTCAAATCCTTATAGCTTTAAAATTTAGCCTTTTTAGCAAGCAAAGTCTATAACTTTCATTACAGTTTCTCAATGTGGTCTGTGGTTTGCTCAGGCCAACCCTCACTCAAACATTTGGATAAAAAAATTTAGCCTAAAAATCCTTTGAGCTCGAAGCATGTGAGTGTACGGATTACAAGTCCTCTCGACCATGTGCAAAAACTCGACAAAGTTGTCACGGAAAAAACTCTACAGCTCTTGATTTCGAAGGCTAGTATAGCATAGAACCATTTGCAAAAAAAAACAACCGTAAACAATGAAAGAAGTTTGCTATCCCTAATTGTCAAGTTTAGGGTTCAAGTTCTTGCTTCCTCAAACCTAACCTCTTGAGTAGGCAATTTTGTAAATTCACTGCAAGTTCTTGTAGTGGTCACTGGTCAGGTTTTTGGTTTGCCCAGCCAACTTATACCCAAACTTGCTAATATTTGAATGTAAATCTTATTAATAACATTTTCATCTCTAACAAGAAATTCCTCTATTTTAAGCATAGTTTGATGTTGACTGCTAAGGATGCTTGATGTTGAGGAAGGTGCACCATGGCTTATCTTATTAGAAACTTCATGGTTGGAAAAGGGATAAGAAACTGAGAAAAAAAACAGAATAGACCCCTAATTTTGTCTTAATTGGATCATTCTACCTTACCCATATTATAACTGCATCATCTTCCATCTTATGAACTGAAAGGGAAATAAAATTCAGAGTCAAATTCAGTTTTTATAGCTAGACAATATTGTACTAAAAACCGGAGAAGGTTAACTTTAGGCAGCCTACCTAATGCAAATGTCAGTGGCTGATTATTGGTCAGAGAAATTTCTGCTGTTGCACTAAGCTCCCCTTCGTAGACTATGAGCCCCGATATTAAGGATCAAACATCCAATTGACCGGCTAATCGACAATTCCATATTGAATTCATTATGAGAAAGCTCACAAATATGCATTGCATGATTTGCATCTACATGTGTCTGTTTTCTGAGAACATGAAATTTCATGATTGAAATGAGTTGCCCGTAAGCAGATACTTTTGATTTGCCTAATGATATATCCAATTGAAGCAGTTACTGTTTACATCTTCCAATGCAGAACTCTCTAAACCCTAAATCTACAGTGCCTTAGATTAAAAAATTCAAATCTCGAAAGCATCAAAACACGGGATCAATTGTAAAAATATCAAACATGAAACGGAATTACAAGTACATGTCAGTATAAAACTGATAATTGAGAGGAAATTGAGCATCAAATGTACCTGAATTGTGAATTCTGATGCTGATGATCGAAATTCTCCCAATTCAGTAGAGCAACTGAGCTTAGTTTCATCACTTTCCTCCATCATTTTCGCGAGATAAAGAACAGAGCAACTGAGCAAGTACATTATTTCCGGTGATTGATATATTCAACTTAATGAATAGAGTATCGTCTCTACATTTGAAAAATTCGAATCAACAATTCAAACAAAATGGCCAATTCTCGGATTCCTTCAAACACCTAGCTCTGATTGGTTGAAGCTGGAAGGGCTCGTCCTCGATCTAATAGGCTCGTCAAACGACATCGTTTACTGTATTCTTTACATCTACCAGGATATCATCCAAATTCGTCCTATAATTTTTCGTTGCATATAGAAATATTTATAAGTTACATTATGTCAAAAAATTTAGCATTATATTAAAAGTTCAAAATTCAGGTTTTTTTGTGGTGGTGTGTATGTTAAATAAAAAAAAGTAAAATTGTTTTAAGCTTAATTATGAATGTTCAAATGATACCAAATAACAACATGATTCATTCAAGCTAAATTTAGTGATAATATAATTCAATATTGAACTTTTCTCTTTGTAGGGCCGGTGGCGAAGCCAAGATCTAGGTGGGATAGGGTTTTTTGGTCGGCGATTGTCGAATGATGACCACATATTTTCGGGTATAAATAATTAGTATGATAAATAATTAATGTCATGCAATTTATTTAAAAAAAATCTCAAATCAGTTAATTTTTAATTGTCAAATTGTGACGAATTTTATAACATTTAAAATTTAATATTATTGTCCTTTAATTATGTGTTGATAAATGAAAAAATAATTGAAAATGAAATAAATAAAAGAAAATTATGTACATAAATTTTTCTTATAAATTGTAATTAAGAAATATATTAATGATCCATAAATACAAATAGAAATAATTAAAATTAAATACACTCAGGTTAAATCTCAATTAATGATTGTTATTAAATTTCTTTTAATATATCTTTCACATTAAATTTTCAATATATTATTTTTATTCTTTCATTCTCACTCCAACTCCTACTTTAAACTTTGCAAAATTTTGTCAACAAAGGATGGGGTTGAAAGTTACCTATGCATAGGACTTCAAAGAGTTGGAGTGGGGCTTCAGCCCGCCCTACCCCACCTTGTCACCACCCCTGGTAAGCGTCGATTGATCAAAATGCACTTGTTCGAAATATTGAAAATACTTGCTTTGCCCGTGAACGGGCTAATTGGGTCAAAAGATCGAATCCAATTTAGCTATTTGGATTGAAAAGTTATTGAACTTAAGAACTTAATTATAAATAATCAAGAGCTTAAAGACTTATTTGTCAATAATCCATTTTTCTTTCCTTTTGTATAATGGATTTATGATTTCATTTTTTATTTCAATTGTTCCCCTTTCCCAGATTTTTCATCCTGCGAGAAAAATATCATATATTAATTGTTATCATCTTCAATGTTGTCGAAGTTGTGGATATACATCTTATTTTTCGACTAACCGTGTGATAGATTCAATTTAGCATAGGAAGCTGTGTTCTTCGATTTTGAGTATACGAAAAATTGATCGATACGAATCCGTTTTTTATTACTATTGTTGTGCGCAATGCGGAAGCGGATCGAATTCAGAGAAAACTAGCCGAAAATCGCAAATCGTTCTATAGCGTTTCAAGACTCAGTATACAGCATAAATAGTGACTTTCAGCGTAAACAATAAAACAGATAATAAAGAACACACACAGTTTTAACGTGGTTTCCGAAATCTGTTTTACGGGATTCCGACTATTCCACGGGGAAAGGCACTCCGGTAATGCTTTATTGATCACAAATAAAGAATGTACAGCCAGCAAGTCCAATTACAACACAATATCGCACTTCTCTCAAGAACTCGATAGGATTTACAAATTCAGCAAGATCCTGTACAAATGAGAAGAGCCAAGAACAGACAATTGAGTACAAACAAGATTTACAAAGCGTAAGCCTTAAAGAATCGAACAAGAAGAAGAGATTAGAGCCAGTGAACCCAAGAAGAACCCCAAGAATCCTCTTCACAGAATCTTTCTCTACTCAGCAGACTCTACTCAGCACCAAAACACTCAACACACTATACTCAGCTTCTCAAATATGATATTATGATTATTTTATCTCACACTCTGTAGAAATGGCAGAAGCAGCCCATATATATAGGCGCGGCAAGGATCACTTAAACTCATCCAATGAGCTCCCTTCAATCCAACGGTCTTGATCAAAACAGTGCAATATGATTGGACTTGGGCTGAACACGGATTTGGGTTGTCAGGCCCATAAGAATCAAAGCAACATCCAAAATCCTTTTACAAATTGGAGGCGACATCTGACTTTGGTTGTCAAGTTAAGCGAGATAATGATACATTTGACCTTTTTGAATCAGTACAAAGTTGCACATGAATCAACTTGTATTTGTAAATGATTTTAAAAATTTTTTAAATTCATGATTATCCAGTGTAAAATATAAATTTATTGTTTTTAATTTAATTCGTAATATTATTTATGTCAAATAAAATTTTCTTGAAAAGTTAAATTCAAAACATATTATTGAATTTTGGAATGAAAAAATGAAATACTAAACATAAATGAACATGTAGTCTGTTTTTCAGTTTTTTATTTGAAAATTGAAAATTGAAATTTTAAAAATAAAATGAAAATTAATGATTACAATTTTTAAAAATCTTAAAAACCCTATTTTAACCTAATTTGTACAAAAACTTATACTAATGGATCAAACAGACAACATATGTATAAAAAATGTACTAGCCGCCATATGTCCTTGTTCTCTTCAAGAAAGCTCTTCTGTTTGAGTTTGTTGGGGCGAGAAAACAAGTTTTGACGAGGCTTCACTAGTACAAAAATGCCCTTTTAGATCGGTCATTTTACACTATTTGGATCGATTTCTTACCGATCCAACAGTCGCCGATCCAAAAACACATGGACATTTGGATCGGTTTGAGAACCGATCCAATTAATAAAGGCATTTGGATCGGTTTGGATCAGTTTGAGAACCGATCCAATTAACCAACCAATTGGATCGGTTAAAACTGATACAATTGAATGATGTCGTCGGCCAAAAAAGTACATCATTTATGGATCGGTTTACTCCAAAATCGATCCAATTGCTTTTTTTTTTTAAATAAAACGTTTTCAGCTGTAGTATTTTTCATCATTCTTACAAATGAACCAAATATACATAAAATAAAACTAAATTTTCAATCTTGAATCACAATCAAATAATATAATTTCACACATCATTGTTCAATCCAAATAAAAAATTCCAAGTGCACATAGAAAACAAACAAAATGTATATATAATTCTCAAAAAAGTTATGTACAATAACAATCCCAAGTTCACATACAAAACCAAACTTCCAACTTCATTTGTCAACTAATACACATACAAAACTTCCAACCAAAACTTACTTACT
>CATIWQ010214031.1:0-12052 GCA_949673415.1 Euphorbia schlechtendalii
TATATATATAGCCTTTAGAAATAGATAAGATTGAAATAATAACAGTAACGTAAACAATGAAACTACTTCCTATAGAATAAGACTTATTAACAGACTTGACTTGACTAAAACAAAGGAATAAACCCAACATACCCTCCCTTAAACTGCAGACATTCAGTTTATAACTGGAACTTCACATATACCCAGCAAACCACGAAGCTTCAAAAAAACTTCCAACCTGAGTGGCTTCGTCAGTATATCAGCTACATGGTCTTGGGTGTTACACTGCCTTAAGTCTACCACTCGATCTCTTATTAATTCACGAAGAAAATGAAACCTGATGTCAATATGCTTACTCCTTCCATGAAAAACAGGATTCTTGAATAATTTTATTGTTGAACTATTGTCACACCAAATTGTAGTACATTTCTGTTGTTTGTAACCAAGCTTCATTAAGACTCTCCTCAACCAAACACATTGGCAAGCACATGAAGCAGCTGCAATGTATTCGACCTCTGTAGTCGATAAGCTAACCACAGGTTGTTTCTTTGATGACCATGAAACAGCTCCAGAACTAAGCTTGAATACATACCCTGTCATACTCTTCCGATCATCTAAATCTCCAGCAAAATCACTATCCGAGTAACTTATGAGCTGATTACTGCTTGTCCTTTTATAGAAAATCCCCAAATCAGTTGTTCCTTTCAATTACCTTAGCATTCGTTTAGCCGCCAACCAATGTTGCTCTGTAGGACATGACATGAATCTACTAATAAGACTCACTCCATACATCAAATTGGGTCTGGTTGCAGTCAAATACATGAGACTTCCAACCACTTGTTTGAATAATCTTTCATCAACTTTAGTTCCATTCTCCTCTTTAGACAATTTACAACCTGGAACTATGGGATTCTTCACAAATTTGCTCTTATCCATGCCAAATCTTTCTAGCACCTCATGAGCATATTTTCTTTGACATATAAAAATCCCATCTGAATGTTGTAGGACTTCAATCCCCAAAAAGTATCTCATTTTACCCAAATCAGTCATGTCGAATTCCAGCATCATTGACTTCTTAAACTCTTCACACATATTGCTATCATTTCCAGTGAATATTAAATCATCAACATAAAGACTGATAATTAAAAAATCACCTTGCTCCTTCGTCTTTGAGAATAGAGTGTGTTCATATTGGCATTTTTCGAAACCCTCTTTGATGAAATAGGCTTCAATCTTACCATACCAAGCTCGAGGAGCTTGCTTGAGACCGTATAATGCCTTATTCAGCTTATAAACCTTGTCTCCATCACCTTTCTTCTCATATCCCTGAGGTTGCTGAACATAAATTTCCTCGTTAAGCTCACCGTGCAGGAACACACTTTTCACATCAAGCTGAAATATATTCCAACCTTCTTGAGCTGCTATAGCAATTATTAGTCTTATGGTATCTAACCTTGCAACTGGAGTATAAACTTCTGTATAATCGATCCCATATTGTTGTGTGTATCCCTTTACCACAAGTTTAGCCTTACACTTGTCTATATCACCATTTTCATTGAGTTTTGTTTTAAAAACCCATTTAACTCCTAATGGCTTGACTCCTTTAGGTAGAACAGTCAAGTCCCATGTTCTGTTTCATTCAATTGCTGCAATTTCTGAGTTCATAGCATCTCTCCATTTCTTGCTCTTTGCAGCTTCCTCAAAGGTAATGGGATCACCTTCTATGAGGATTGTCATGGCACTTAATTCTTCTTCTTCTGATAAGCCTTCTCCTGTTTCAAAATCTTACATCTAGTTTGGGACTCATCTTGCCCTCACTTGCACTTGACTCGGTGAATTTTCATCATTTGATCCATCAGGCAAAGAGGAATTGTTGCTTGAACCAGCTCCCGTGCTTTCATTTACTGAGGAAGTGCTACTTGAACCAACTTCTCTCCTTTTGTTCACTTCTGCCCCAAGTTCTTTTTCAGTTTCTATGACATCTCCTTTTATCTTAGTTTCTTCCCATTCTAACAGATCCAGTGCTTTCTCTTCCTTACTCATGTTCCAATCCCATCCCTCATTCTCCTTAAAAATAACATCCCTGCTAACAATTAACTTCTTAGTAATTGGATCAAACAATCTGTAAGCCTTTGACTCGTCACTTATTCCCAAGAAAACACATTTGAAACTTTTATCGTCTAGTTTTACTCTTTTCTAGTTAAGTACTTGAACATGGGCCAAACACCCAAAAACTTTAAAATAATGAACTTCAGGCTTTACACCACTCATGCTTCTTCTGGAGTTCTATCTTGCACAGCTAGAGTAGGGCACTTATTGAGTATATGTACACACCAGCTCACAGCTTCTGGCCAAAAAGTCTTCGGAACATGTTTCTCAATGAGCATACATTGCACCAAGTTCATCACCGTCCGATTCTTCCTCTTTGCAACTCTGTTTTGTTGAGGAGTATAAGCTGATGTCAATTGCCTACATATGCCATTTTCCTTGCAAAATGCCTCAAAATAATTTGAATTGAACTCACCACCTCTATCAGTTCTTAAACATTTAAGGTATACATTTGCCTCCTCAACATAAGCCTTGAATCTCTTAAAAATAGTAAAAGCTTCTGATTTTTCATGTAAGAAGTAAATCTAGGTTTTACGACTAAAGTCATCAATAAAACTCAAGAAATACCTCTTATTACTGTTTGATGCAGGTTTGATAGGTCCACATATATCAGCATGTACTAGCTCGAGTTTTTGTGATGCCCTCCAATGACTTCTCTTTGGAAAAGGTTCCTTATGTTGCTTTCCAACTAAACAAGCAGCACATAAATTTTCTGGTTTTGTGAGTGAAGGTAAACCATCAACCATCTGTTTGTTGTGAAAAGTTGCCAACCCTTTGAAGCTCAAATGCCCAAACCTGCGGTGCCATAAATTGCTCTCATCTTCTATCATTACTTGAAAACAAGTGGTAGCTTCAGTTTTCATATTTGCAAGCATAATAAACATTCTGTTTCTACTCATTTCAAATTGAATAATGAGGCCTTTAGTGGGATGAAAGACTTTGCACTTCCCATGTTCAATCAAAATCGCCAGACCTTTCTCTTGAAGTTACCCCTTGCTTAACAAGTTATTTTTCAGCTCGAGAATGTAATAAACTTCAGATATTACCTGAGTGATTCTGTTAACTTGCATCCGAATATTTCCTTTTCCTATAACTATCATCCTAGAATTGTTTCCTAGCTTGACAGTTTTCCTGAAGTTGACATCCAAATCAGAAAACCATCTTTTATTCCCACTCATATGATTACTACATCCCGAGTCAAGGAACCAAACCTCTTCTCTTTAAGCATGGTTAAACTCAATATATGACATCAACAACAGCTCCTCTTCATCATTTAGTTCTGCATAGTTGGCCCCATTTTCCCATTGAGGACATTGATACTGAAAATGTCCTAAATTGTGACATTTAAAGCATTTAATAGCAGTATTGTCAAGAGACTGCCTACTACGACCTCTTCCTCTGTACACCCCTTGACCTATGCCTCTGCTAGTGTTGTCTTCCTGAGTGACCTTAAGAGCTTGCTCCTCTTCACGGTGGCCATTCATTCTTTGTTCATGGACTAGCAAGCTGCTTTGTAATTCATCAATGGTCATTGTATCCAAATCATTGGATTCTTCGATAGAGCAGACAACATAATTGAATTTTGAAGTCATGGACCGCAAAATTTTCTCAATGATAACTATTTGGTTCATTTTCTCACCATGAGCCTTCATTTTATTAGCTATGGTGAGAGTGCGAGCAAATAGTTTATCAACAGTCTCACCCTCTTTCATGTGGCGAGTCTCGAATTCTTTCCGAAGTGCTTGCAACTATGCCCTCTTCACCTTAGTAGAGCCTTGGTATTTCTGTTTCATTGAGTCCTAAATGCTCTTTGACGAATCCTTATTGAGTATAGTCTCCAAGATACTTCGATCTATAGCTTGGAAAAGATAATTCTTTGCCTTTAAATCCTTTAACTTCTGCCCCTCGATCGTTCTGCGTTGTGCTTCTGTTTGATTCTCAATCTCTCTAGTTACTTCCTCTGAAATCCCATTCTCAATGAGATCCCAGTATTTTTTCAAACGAAGAAAATTCTCCATCAACATCGCCCAATGATCGTAATGTCCGTCGAATTTGGGAATTACTGGTTGTACAAATCCACTGTTGTCAGCCATTATGATTGGCACTTTGCTAATGAGAAAATTGTAATTTTCTTAGTCACTCTCACACTCACAATCAGGCACTTGTGATGAAGCCCTGATACCAAATGTTGGAAAACACTCAAACAATCTGTGAAAAGATGATCTTTATTGATAATAGTTGCAGGCATATATATAACCTTTGCATAGAGATAAGATTGAAATAATAACGGTAACGTAAACAAAGAAACTACTTCCTATAAAATAAGACTTATTAACAGACTTGACTTAACTAAAACAAAGGAATAAACCCAACAGAAAGAAGACTCGGATTAGGATTTGAGTTTGGCCAAGGAGGATAGGAGTAAGCAGAGAGAGTCGCCATTGAAGGAAAGTATAATTCTCTGATCTGTAGGAAATTAGAATGGTGGAGTGACTGATAAGAAAGTTCGGAGGAAATAATGGTATTGTTCTTTGTATTTAAAGTTAACGATGATTAACGTCGGGGTAGAATTGTCCGTATTGCATCACCTTCGCTTGCAGATTTCAGGCTGTAAAGACACTAATTGGGCTTGTTTTCCTCCATGTTGTAGGCCTTTTCTATTTATATTGTCTCGACTTTTCGTCTTCAAAATGAACCTAATAAACTTAATTTTTCTCAGGGTAAAATTTAAAAATATCATAATTGTTATAAATAAAATAAATCAACAAGAATATACATAACATGAAAATATAGAAATGTAAAGAGTAAGAAACATGGAAAGAGTAAAATGGAATTATATTATTATCATATTTAGGAATTGTGTACAACAAACCTATATATATAAATAAAAGTTAAGTACTGGTAAAGACACAAGTTATACAAATCAATATACATAAATGGAGAGTTAATGGACATCAAAACCATTCAATGTATATGTTACAAACATATATTTACAACAATAATAACATTCCTGATATAGGGTTTGAGTTTGAATTGAGATTGAATAAACATTCCCGACATCACTATTTTTTTCATTTTATGTTTTTAAAAGTTCCCCTTCTCACATTAATTCATTTAACAATGTCAATAAAAAAACGTAATCTTTTGATAACGTTTGTAAATTTAGGCATGCTTTTGAAAAAAAAATTCACAGGAACCATTTTGAAAAACAGTGAAACCACAGAGAGGATTTTGAAATTTACCCTAAAATGAAGTATTTCAGAAAATTACTTAAATTTTGATATATAATTCTTAAATAATTTATTTAAATTATAAGAATGCTAAATTGATTGAAATGCCTCCTGTAACACTATGAGTTTCATTTAAAGGTGTTAGTAAAAAAGTAGTCTTTTGATAACGTTCGTAAACATAGGCATGCTTTTGAAAAAAAATTTTAGGATTCATTTTTAAAAATAGTGAAATCACAGGGAGGTTTTTGAAATTTACCCTAAAATGAAGAATTTCAAAAAATTACTTGAATTTTGATAGAAAATTCTTAAATAATATGGTTAAATAATAGGAATGTTAAATTAATTAAAGTACATCCTATAACACTATTGTTTGTAATGAAAAAAATATTGTTTTCTTCTTTTTCTTACGTTTACAAATCACATTGCATGTTTTTTTAAAAAAATCCTACAATTAATGTTTTTGAAAATGAATGGCATGAAATGTTTTGTTAAGTACCTTTTTCTTATGTTGCTTTTTTTGCTTCTTTTATACACTGATGAGTTATGAAGTAGTGACGATAAAAGGAAGAGTAATTATTACTTTATAGATAATATTTATTGAAAGTATTTGTAAATTGAGCTACAGCAAACAAGGAAAATAACTTATTACTCCATTCAGTATCGAAAGTTTGTCATTTTATTTTCCCTTTGTTTATCATTTAAAAAAAACAATGAAATATACCACATTTTTTTCTAAATTACTTTTGCAATAATTAGGAACGAGATTAAGATCCTTTTTGCTAGCTTAAGAAAATAATTTTTCAAATTTTTTGGTGTTTATTTTTTTTATTGTAAAATAAATCAAAAGAAAATATTAAATTAGTAAAATGAAAATCCCTTGATAAACAATGTAAAACTTTTTACCCAACAAAAACAACGGAGAATATTTCTTTCTACTGCTCTTTCTTTCCTTGATTACATAAAAAAATCCATTCGGCAAGTGTGTGGAATTGAACCTTCAGGAACCATTATCAGATATCTCAAATGATTAATCGTTTCGTTTTGCTGAAACATTTCATAGATATAATAAGCTGTTCAAATATTTATTTATCTGTGTTTAAGTTCTAGTTTTTTACCGTGTGTTTTGAGGGCGGGAATAGAATAATGGAGTTTTTATTACTATCACCTTTTATTATTACATATATGCTAAAAATTTTATGGATATTGAAAAATTTGAGCATGAACAGAGTGTAATAAATGTAAGATTATGTTTGAAAAATATTTTACACAAATTACCGAGTATTTTCCAATTTTTATCCAAACATAAAGAACGCTATTTTTTCTTTGGAAAACATTTTCCCTTGTAAATATTTTTCCTTGTACAATATTTTTCTACAAATAAACAGTATATAAGTATAAATAAAGTTACAAGATAATAATAAAGAATAAAGAAAATTTTATAATAAATTAAAATGGATAAAATAGATATTTTAAAGTATGATGAATGTTCTGTTAGTTCCAAAAATCATAGAATGACAAACTTTCCATCAAGAAATTATTAAACAATTTATTATTTAGGATAGTTAGCAAGAAACAAGACATAACCGAAGTAGGTGTGAAGAAGATGAAATATTTAAGATGTGTAATAAATGAAAATGTGAGATCTCTTGGTTCGGGATTGATGTCTAGACAGACATCAGAAAGTGTGAAGCTTCGAGGCTATGAAATTCCAGCAAAGTCAAGAGGTGTTAGAGCAAGTTCAACAATTTTCCCTATCATTCATTCACCAAACTCTATTTTGGAGAATTTACAACCATCTTCCCCATTTTCCATTCCTCAAATCAAATTTACTTTAAATTGATAATATTTTATTATTAAACTAACAAAAAGAATAACAAAATAAAAAGTAAAAATAATAATAAAAAAATAATACTATTTTATTCAATCCCTCGAAATGGTGAATAGATCTCTCATACATGGGGAACCTATTTTGAGGATATACCATGTGAGGAATGGTTGAATTTGACCATTTTCCTTATTCATTCCCATTTTAAGGAATTCTCGAAAATGGGGAATCATTGGAGTTGCCTTTAGTGAATCTGTGGACAATTCAAAGAGATCCTCCTACGGTGTGGGACAGGCTAGATGGGTTTATTCCAGAAAGATTTATTAGTAGCGGTGAAGATGGCTTTAAAAATGAGCAAGTGATGTTTTTGATAGGTGGGGGGAAAAGGAGATACCCTGGAAAATGCCATATGCAATTACAGAAATTGAGCACATATTTACTAACCTGCTCTGCTGGTTAGATTGGGAACTGGGCGAAAAGCTAATTTAGATATGTCTGAGATACATACTCTTACTTTTAGAAAAGAAATATTCCGCGTCTGTCGTGGCTCGTCCTCTGATTTGGATATAGTTCTTTTACTATTTGTGCATGCGTATGCCTGCTGGACAAACATTTTTTTTTTTTTTTTTGGTATTTTGGGTTGGGGAAAGTGGTCTAATTGGGCCAAAAGATTGTTAGAGGTCATTCTGGCTTGATTGATGTTTAAATTACCATAATAAGGACAGGTTATGTGCGTGATTTCGGAATGAGAAGTTCCTAGAAACCATGGCCTGGAAATCAATAAGAAATTGTAGATTTTGCATTAACCATAATAGTGTTTCGCACTCCATAAGATTTTGTACGTTATCTGGTTAAGTCTTACATTATCTGGTAACTGGAAATCAACTTCTTTCTAATTTACATACTACGAAATTTGTGTTGGTGAATGGACTCGTATGTCATTTATTATATATCAATAAAATGCTATAAAACGGAAGGTTTCGTACCTTCATATTTGGAATATAATTTAATTAGCCTTTGTTGTACCACTGTGCATATAGCTCTCCAGATTACAATACAGTGATACACCTGTGGATTAAATTCAACTGAGCAACTTCGATTGCAACTAGGTAAAAATCCCACATTAGAAATGGCCCAAGCACCTTCCAAACTTTTCTTCCTATGAGGCCCTTCTCCCTTCTTCAAACTTCAAATTTGAAACTTGAACAGTATAAAGAGTATCATTTCCATCATTCAAGGCAAAGTTTTAATTGATTTAACTCTTCACGAGCTTTATTCTGATCAAATGAGTTCCCGGGAAAAAAAAATAGTTCAATTCATCAACTTTAAAAATGTCATGAAGCAAGTTTTGAATTTTAGTAATCCAATTATTCCATGTAATAAAAATTAAAATACATACTTACCCGATAAAATAGGTTTAATATATAAACAAATCAATAATCTCGCGAACACATATTGATCATACAAAGTCAATGACAGACAGGTTACCAAATTCAATGCATTAAATAAAATTATAATTACCAAATGTCAAATATTTCTTCA
This sequence comes from Euphorbia schlechtendalii, assembly GCA_949673415.1. Taxonomy (NCBI): domain Eukaryota; kingdom Viridiplantae; phylum Streptophyta; class Magnoliopsida; order Malpighiales; family Euphorbiaceae; genus Euphorbia; species Euphorbia schlechtendalii. Next base: position 8,686 of record CATIWQ010214031.1, read on the forward strand.
TTATAATCTTATTTGTTTTATACAATCCTAGCTTGGTCTCTCTGTAGATTCCTATTTCAAATTTTCACACATTTTAACATAAATAAACAAATAGACTATCAAGCCAAATCATTAAGGCTAAGGCCATTTCTTCCCTCTTCAAAAAATGGATCCAATAACTTTTCTCCAAGAAATAGTAATAACACTGGTATCTAATCCCTTTGCCTTGTGTTTGATTCTTTTCTCGCCACTTGTGATTACATTGAAAATCAAAAGAAGCAGAAAACTGAATTTTCCACCATCTCCACCAAAGCTACCCATACTTGGAAATCTTCACCAAATAAGCTCACTTCCTCACAGATCTTTTCGAGCCCTTTCTGGTAAGTACGGCCCTATAATGCTACTCCAGCTCGGCCAAGTTCCTACACTTGTTGTTTCATCAATTGAAACCGCAAAAGAAATCTTCAAAAACCATGATGTTGAATTTGCAGACAGGCCTTCTTTGACAGGTTCGAGCATCTTGTTCAAAGGCTGTCCTGATATGGCATTAGGTCCGTATAGTGATCACAGCAGGGAAGCGAAAAACTTGTGCATTCTTCAACTTCTAAGCCATAGAAGAGTGCAACAACACAATTTCATAAGAGAGGATGAAGTTGGAAAACTTGTGGACAAAATTCGGGTTTTTAGCAAAACCCGATGTGCATTCAACATCAGCGATTTGTTCATGACTCTTGCACATAATATGCTGTGCAGATCTGCTTTTGGGTGCTTGTATGAAAACAAAGATAAGGGTTTTGGGGAAGTTGCTAGGAAAACTTTGGATCTTCTGTCAACTTTTTGCTTTCGAGATCTGTTTCCTTTCCTTGGATGGATTGACCATCTAACTGGATTAACAGGAAACTTGAAAGAAACTGCCAAGGAGCTTGACGAATTCTTGGATCAAATAATCGAAGATCGATTAGCATTAATGAATACAGATGAGAAACTTGAAGACAAAAAGTACTTGGTGGATATTCTTCTGCATTTACAAAAGGAGGGGACTGGGCTTGATCTTTGCAAAGACAACCTTAAAGCAATTCTGATGGTCTTTTTTCAAATTTATCGCTGCTTCTTAACCATATGCTTTTGTTTTTCTTTTATGTTATAACTTACAAATAACAGTGCCGAAATATATATCATTACAGGACATGTTTCTAGGGGGAATTGACTCATCAGCGGCAACCCTGGAATGGATGATGGCAGAACTAATGATGAATCCGAGAATACGAAAGAAAGCTCAAGAAGAAGTTAGAAGAATTGTGGGCAAGAAACCCGAGATAACACAAGCAGACATCAACGAGATGAAGTATTTAAAATGTGTAATGAAAGAAACAGTGAGATTTCATGGTTCAGCAATGGTGCCTAGACAGACGTCAAAAAGCGTTAAGCTTCAAGGCTATGATATTCCACCGAAGGCGAGAGTTTTTGTTAATCTATTTGCGATTCAAAGAGACCCCGAACTATGGGACAACCCTGAAGAATTTGTTCCGGAAAGATATCTTAGTAGTAGTGAAAACAATGAAAAGCTATTGTATTCTTTTGGGGGAGGAAAAAGGAAATGCCCCGGAATGTCATATGCATATGCGGAGGTTGAACATGTATTTGCTAACTTGCTCTACCGGTTCGATTGGGAACTGAGCAACGGGTTAAGTGCAGCTGATCTAGATATGACCGAGATACATACTTTTGCTATTCGAAAGAAATATCCCGTGTTTGTTATGGCTACTTCGTATTTCACGAACAAATGAATTTCAATATCATATTACAAATCAACAGATTAAGTAACTGTACTACATTAAAAAGGGGTCTATGTGTTGATGCCATTATATTGGAGACAAGTTGCAACTGTAACACTCTTTTATTTCATTTGCTTTGTTGACCTAGCATTGATGTTGTTGATGTGTAATAAAATTATACATTACATATTTTGCATTGAAAATTTTATTACATGACGACGTGTTTGGAGAATCATGAGCGACACACTTTGATTTAATTTATTGTTTCTTGCAAAGAAAATTTGCCACAACTCTGTTATGTCTTACCAATTCAATGCTTTAGGTAATCCAGCTTGTCAAGGTTGTTCTAAGTCTTTTGAATTATTTTAATTGTATCTTGACTCAGCATTAATCGATGATGTTGATGTTGTAAAATAATAATTTTCCTAATATTTATCATTTTAAATTTTTCATCATAAGACATTTAATGCACTATTAAAATGATTAATTCATCACTTTTACTTTATAATAAAATTCTCTCTTCTTAATTACCAACTTATAAATTAATTTACACTTAATTTCTTTCATATCTAATGCAAGGATAAATTAGGAATATCTTGTCAAAAAGTGTATTAATATTTTAAAATTACAAGTATTAGAAATTAAAGTAAAAAGTCTCGATAAATATTAAGAACTGGAGGGAGTATTATTTATGTTTATTGTTTGACTGCATGTTCTTTTTTTTTCATAATAACTGTATTGAATTTTTAATATAATGATGTATCAAGAAAGCATAATTAATAAGAGTGACGCAGAGTCATAAAAAAAAGTGTTCAAATTTAGATGCAAGAATAATTAAATTAAAAAATGTAATCGGAAATAAAAAAACCATGGTTTTGAAAACCGGACCGGACCAGTTGATCGGATCGGGTCCAGTCACTGATCCGGTCGGTTTTCACCCGGTTCAACGTCTGATCAAAGATCGGACATTGACCGGTTGAACCAGCCGGTCGTACCCAATCGAATCGAAAATCGGTTGCTCCAACCGGTCGGTGCATTTATTCTTGTTCAAAATAATGTTTTTTAAATTTTTTACAATAGGTAGGAATCGAACTCATGACCCTCAGCTTATTATTCATTATGCCTACCATTCAACTACAATACTTATTTGATACATATTTGTATTATGTTTCTTTATAATATCTATATAAAATTTTTACTTAGTTTTAAATTACCTATTTACTTTATTTATTTAGTGTATTGTGTAAATAAATTCACCATACCTTATTTAATAATATTTTTTTTAATTTTTAGAAAATCTGGTTCGATCACCGATTTAATCCGGTTAAACCTTAAATCCATGAACCACCCTCTTCACCGGTTCGATGACCGGTCCGGTTCTGAAAATCATGGTTTAAGTAACAAATTTTCATTGTAAAAAGCTAAATTTAATGTATTGACATTTTAAGATATTAAAATCTTCAAATAATACTGATTAAAAAATATTATTTAAAATAAACTACCCATTTATAATCCTAAAATAACAATTCTAAAAAATATTATTTTAGGATTATATATACTTATAGATGTGCGAATCAACGGCACATTTGTTAGCTAAGACAACTATATTTCAA
>CATIWQ010214032.1:0-29216 GCA_949673415.1 Euphorbia schlechtendalii
GTAAATAATAAATAAAAAAGTACAATTAATCTTTAATTACGGATCCGGGTTCGGATCAAGGTTTCGTTGTCAAATCCGGACCCGGATCCGTTTTCCTGGACCCGGATCCGACGGATCTATAAAATTAAGATCCAGACACTAAAAAACAGATCCGGATCCAGACCAGGTCCAGGGTTTGTTGCCATCCCTAGCAATGAGGCTATCAACCGCCTCGTTGAGACGCCGAGGTAGGCTATCAACCGCCTCGCTGTGACGTCAAACCAGGCCGTCACCCACCACGTCGTAAAGTCGAAGAGCCCCCGCCTAGGGGAGTGATACATATGATCACCGGGGAAACCACCCAGAAAAAGAGGAAGAGGAGGAACACATTTGATTACGATAATACAGATAGAGGGAGCGAAACGTGTTACACCTTAACTCAAGAGAAGAAACCTTTGCTATACAATGATGCCCTGGTGATTGAAATGATGGTGGAGGGATACCAAGTGCGTCGTACACTGGTGGACATTGGTAGCTCGGTTAACGTGATGACCAGAAGAGTGTACGAGGCAATCGAAGGAAACCCCAATCACCTTGCCATTCATCAAGCGCCGTTAATCGGCCTAGGAGGGCACGCCGTGCGCGTATGCGGTTCGACGAACTTATCTATTGCATTGGGGGATAGTAGTCCCAAGTGGAAGACTCGGGCTTAGTTTCTCATCGTGGATATCCCATTGGCGTATAATATAATCCTGGAGCGCCCGCTCATCATCGGCTCTGAAGGTGTCATTAACCTTCGATACCTCACGCTCCAGATACTTACACACCGGGGAATAGCCACAGCCCGCGAGAATTAGCAAGCCGCCCAGGAAACATACTTGATGTCCCTAAAGGCCGAACCTTTATCGATGGAGGAGGAACCTAACCAGGAGCGGGCCATCAAGCCCGCAGACGTGATGGTAGCGGTAACCTTGGAAGAAGGGAAAGAGGTCTGCATGTTTGGAGGGTTGAAGGAAGAAACTAAGAAAGAAATCCTAACAGTACTGCATGAGAGGGTCCAGGCTTTCGCATGGACCTAGGCAGACTTAACAGGTGTCAGCCCCGAAGTTGTGGAGCACTGACTGAATGTCCTTCCTCAGGTGAGGCCAGTCAAGCAAAAATGAAAGAACCATGCCCCGGAGAGATAGAAAGCCATAGAATAGGAGGTCTCTCACCTGCTCAAGGCCGGACACATCAAAACAGTTCGTTACCCCGACTGGATCGCCAATGTAGTGCTAGTTAAGAAGTCTAACGGCAAAATCCGCATATGCGTAGACTTCACAGATCTCAACAAAGCATACCCAAAAGACAGCTATCCTCTCCCCAGCATTGACATACTAGTAGATGCCATGGCAGGCTACGCCATTTACTCCATGTTGGATGCGGTATCGGGCTACAACCAGATACCTATGGTCGATGAAGATAAGGAAAAAACATCGTTCATTACGCACGAAGGAATATATTGCTACAAAGTCATGCCCTTCGGTCTTAAAAACGCGAGGCCACGTATCAACGAATGATGAACGAGATCTTCGACGACATTATCGGGAAAGAAGTGGAGTTGTACGCGGATGATATGATTATCAAGAGTAAAACTGAAGCATAACACACCGCAGACATAGCCAAAGTCCTCACCCTTTTAGAGAAGTACGGGCTGAAGCTGAATCTGGAAAAATGAACCTTCGGCGTAACGGGAGGAAAATTCTTGGGATATCTGGTCTCACAAAGGGGAATAGAGGCTAACCCTGATAAGATAAAGGCGGTGCTTCAACTTAAACAGCCTCAAAGCATCAAAGATATCCAGCGTCTCAACGGGAAGCTAAACGCCTTAGGCCGTTTCATTTCTTGCACGGTACACCGATGCATCCCGTTCTACAAAGCTTTGAAAACGAAGAAGTTTGTATGGGGAGAGGACTGCGCCACAGCTCTAGTTGAAATTAAAACCTTTTTAGTCTCCCCACCCTTGCTGAGTCGCCCAGTCACCAGCAGGCCGCTGTATCTTTATCCCAGCACTTCGGAAGAGGCGTTGGGTATGATTCTCGTCAAAGAAGAGGGGGCGGATCAGTTTCTGGTCTATTATGGTAGCCGCGCTCTGAAAAGCGCTAAAGTTAAATACGGTTGAATGGAAAAGCTGGCCCTCGCGCTGGTGGTGTCCTCCCAGAAATGGCGCCACTACTTTCAGGCCCACACGATTATAGTACGAACCAGCCTGCCACTCAAGAAGGCCCTTCAGCGGCCTGAATCGTTAGGGCACTTCGCTGAGTGGTCCCTCGAACTTACAGAGTTCGATGTCCTCTTTGAACCAAGGACGGCAATGAAAGCACAAGCTTTACCTGACTTCGTGCAAGAAGCTCTACCGCAGAAAGAACCACCAGAGGTGACATGACGAATGTTCATAGATAGTAGCTCCAACAGTGCTGCAGCAGACATTGGGATTTTCATTCAGGGGCCAAAGGGTATAGTGATTCGGCAGGCCGCTAGGCTGGATTTTAGGGCCTCCAACAATGTGGCAGAATACAAAGCGCTGATCTTCGGTCTAGAGATTATCAAAGCCATCAAACCTGATAACATCAATATATTCAGCGATTTTGGGCTGGTGGTCAAGCAGTTCAGTGGAGAATACAAAGCCAAGAATGAGGTTATGAGGCAGTACCTCGCCCGAATCACCTCCCTCATCAAAGAGACTCACAGCAAAGGTACCAAAATGTCGATTAAGCAGATTCCCAGATTGTTGAACTCTGAAGTTGATAGACTAGCAAAAGGGGCATCCAGCGAAGAAAAGGAGATCTTGCTCCCCTGCGTCCTTTTGCTCATTAATTCCCCCAGCGTGCCAACAATGGAAGTGCTTCAATCAGAAACGGAGGATGAGTGGTTCACCCCAATCAGCAAGTATTTGGAATACAATGAGCTACCGGTGGAGGAGAGCGTAGCTTAAAAAATAGTATGAAAATCTTTTCGATACGTGATGATTGGTGGACAGCTATATTATAAATTCATCAGCCATCCTTGGCTGAAATGCGTGGATCACGTCAACACCGATTACATATTGTGCGAGGTTCACAAAGGACTCTGTGGCACACACGAGAAGAAGGATGCAATGGTTCGAAGGGCCAAGCTACAAGGCTTCTATTGGCAAAAAATGGAGCTAGAAGCCAAGAATCTGGTCCAATCTTGCAAAGCTTGCCAAGCCTTCGCAAAAACATCATCAAGACCGACCGGATCGAGATCAATAATTCAAGTCGCATGGCCCTTTTCCCTGTGGGGCATGGATTTAGTGGGACCCTTACCAAGAACAAAGCAACAAAAGCGTTGGGTCATCGTCACTGTTGATCACTTCACCAAATGGGTAGAGGCCGAACCCTTGTCAGCCATCAAGCCAAAACAGGTCACTTCATTCTTCAGCAAAAACTTAATATCGTGTTTCCGCATCCCCCATACCATCATAGAAGATAATGGGACATAATTCAATTGCCATGCATTCAAATATTTCTGCCAGCGACTCAAGATACGACTGCGCTTCTCCAGCGTTTCCCACCCTCAGATAAATGGCATGATGGAAGTAACTAATCGAACCATCCTCGACGGAATCAACACGAGAGTCTATGAACATGGTTCAGCGTGGCTGGAAGAATTCAACAATGTCCTTTGGTCCTAGAGAACCACCCCGCAGACAGCAACGGGCGAAACACCATTCATCCTCACATATGGAACAAAAGTAGTGGTCCCCGTGGACGTATGGCGCATCCAGCTCAAGGGTAGCGAATTACATTGAAGGGGCCTCAAATGACGACTTGCTGAGGCACAACTTGGATTCATTGGAAGAAAGGCGCGAACAAGCTCTCATCAGCATGACGGAATATAAACGGTGCATCGCTCTCTTACGTAACAAAAAAATTAAACCTCTCATGTTCCAGGAGGGTGAATTAGTCCTTCGTAACACTAAGGACTCGCAAGCAAGAGAAGGACGAGGGAAGGTCGGCATCAAATGGGAAGGCCCGTTCAAAGTGGCAAAACGAATAGGAGGTGACACTCACAAATTATCCACTGTTCGGGGAAAGGTCATACCTCGCACATGGAATGCTGCCTCTCTACGAAAGTTCTACCCAGGAGCATAATAATTAGCATCTTGTATATTTCTTTTGTGATGGTTTTGTAAACATTCAGGGCAATGGCGATGCAAATGTTCCACAAACTTATTTCATAAGATATGTAAACAACCATACAAAAAGCCCACAGGGTCAGATCCTGAGATCCCTTTGACGCTACCGCATTTTGAAATTAAAGCAAATTCAAACAGCCCGCGGGGTTAGATCTCTGAGATCCCCGCGACGCTACCTGCTTTGAAATTAAAGCAAATTTAAACAGCCCAGAGGGTCAGATCTCCGAGATTCCCTCGGCGCTACCACGCTTTGAAATTAAAGTAAATTCAAACAGCCCGCAGGGTCAGATCTCCAAGATCCCCTCGGTGCTACCGCGCTTTGAAATTAAAGCAATTCAAATAGCCCGCAGGGTCAGATCTCCGAGATCCCCTCGGCGCTCCCGCGCTTTGAAATTAAAGCAATTCAAACAGCCCGCAGGATCAGATCTCCGAGATCCCCTCGGTGCTACCGTGTTTTGAAATTAAAGTAAATTGAAACAGTCCACAAGGTCAGATCTCCGAGATCCCCTCGGCGCTACCACTCTTTGAAATTAAAGCAAATTCAAACAGCCCGCAGGATCAGATCTCCGAGATCCCCTCGGTGCTACCGCGCTTTGAAATTAAAGCAATTCAAATAGCCAGTAGGGTCAAATCTCCGAGATCCCTTCGGCGCTCCCGCGCTTTGAAATTAAAGCAATTCAAACAGCTCGCAAGGCCAGATCTTCGAGATCCCCTCGGCACTACCACACTTCGAAATTAAAGCAAGTAAAATAGCCCGCAGGGTTAGATCTCCGAGATCCAATCGGTGCTCCCGCACTTTGAAATTAAAGCAAGTCAAACAGCCCACAGGGTCAGATCTCCGAGATCCCCTCGACGCTACCACGCTTCGAAATTAAAGCAAGTACAACAACCCGCAGAGTCAGATCCCCGAGATCCCCTCAGCGCTCTATCTAAAATTTATAAGATAAACTGCCGCAGGGTCAGATCCCTAAAGACTCCCTCGTCGCCCTTAAACTAATTAAAACAAGCCCAGGAAGTCCGCTGAGCAGAACAAAAGCCATTAAAGCTACAAATCAACCAGCTCAACAAACAAACAAATTCATCACGTAATATGTATTCAACAACACCATAACACAACCCATCAGTAAACGAAGCAAATATAAGCAAAAAGGAGTTCCATTAACAAAATATATTTATAAGCCCACAAAGCCGAGCCTAATAGCTACAAAGGTTCAAGCCTAACTGTCAGAAAACTACAAAGCTACAAAGCAAAAATGGGGTGGTGGTCTATGTTGACATGGAGAAGAGGAGGCATAGGTAACCCGCAGCATGGTCCAACGGAGGCTCCTCATCATCGAAGGTTGGAGATCTCAGCCCATCAAGACTAGACCTCCTCTTCATCGGTCGCCACAGAGGAGATGTTAGAATAGGAAGGCTCTGGTGCGATAGCCCCAAAAATACGTTCATTTTCTTCCCAGCAGTCGAGGGGCTCATCCGGTGGAGCTAGCTAGGCAAGATCATCAATGTTTACCCCGGGAAACTTATCACGTACCGTGCGAAGAAAGGCAGTGCGATAGCTGAGGTGATCCTCTTGCTAATCCTCGTGGGTCTGTTTCACCTTTAGCTTGTACTTAGCTTTATGACGTTCATACTTATGATGAAGGTCCAGCAACGCCTCCGTATTCCCCTCGAAAACGGTCCTCCAGTAACCCAGGCCCTTCTCCGCGTTGTCTAGAGCCTTCACAACCTCAGCCTTCTCCTCCCTCTCCCTTACCGCCTTAGCTTCGGCTACCTCTGCCAACACCTTTAGCCTATTCTCCTCGGCTTCGGTGGAGGATTTGATGGTGGCCAATGCCAAGTTATGCTTCTCCTCCAGCCCCCGCATGGTCTTTAGTAGCTCCTTCCTTCTGGCCTAGGAATGCTCCAAGTCCGCAAGGGCTTGCGTAAGTTTTGCAGCCTGCTTCTTGCCAGTTTCCCCTATTTTCCTGGTGGTCTCCTCTATCTCAACAAAAGCATCACGCTCTTGCTGAAGCTCCTTCAACTGCTTTGCACTGCCTTGGGAGGAAGCATAAGCAGTCTCCACTTGATGCTGTGCCTCAATCAGCACCTTCGCCACCCAATGAGCAGCGGAAAAAGCTTTCAAAACAAGAGCGGAGGCAAATTAGACAGCAAAAGTCAACAGCAGTCAAGTTACGCATACATATTAAAACAACCAACACCCAAACCCCTAATTAAGTGAACACTTACAACCAAAGCTTGTTGCTCAGCGTAGGCCCCCAGCTCGGCAGGACCCATCACACTGAATAGTTCATCTTTGCTAGGGAGCCCAGCTCACCAACAACCTCCACTTTCAGCAAAGGCACGTCCTCTCCATGTACCTTCCGCCACAGCTACAAAGGAACCAGACAAATCTCAACAACAATGCAGACAAACAGATAAATAAAAGGAGAATTTTTACACTTGACAACCATACCAGTAGCGGATCATACTTGGCCCATTGGACCTGCTCCTCCTTAGTTAGCGGAGCTTTCCCCTTGGAGGACTTTCCCCCAACTTCACCATCACTTCGGGGGCGCTTTTTCCCCCTCTCCTAATCTCCACACCCTTCGAGGGTGCGGTGGAAGTTCTCCCCCTAGGAGGAAGCCCCCTGGGACTGGTCACAGGGATCAAGGCTCTCGGTGGAGTGGTCTCTATGACCACTAAGTCCTCGTCAGCCTTGTGGGCCACCTCTCACACAGTAAGGGGATCTAGAATCCCCTGCTCAAGAAGCTGCTGGCTCAACCCTCGGCAGTAACCTCTGACTTCGGTGATAGCTCTGCCGCCATTGAAATTGTGGCACCCACGGGTGCCAACTCCGCTCCCCTTCCCACTCTTGGAGAGGCACCCTCTGGCGCCTGGATCCGCACCGCTGCCACTACAGGAACAATTTTGGGTTTTCACTTAGTACGGGCCATTCCTACAAATAAAAACAAAAACAATGATTAGTTTTTAGAAATCTCACCATCCTCAACAGTCAAATCTGTATAAATAACGACCCCTTGATCTATCTAGCAAAAGAGGCCATTACGTTTACCCAGTAAAAACTTCGTCACGTACCAATGGATGCCTGGTTGAATTTGACGTATGATTTCCACCTCTCGGCCATGCGAAGGGCTTAAATCCATGGCTCGATGCCAGGTGTAGGGGTCCTCAAGATTGCGGTTCCAGGGAGTATAGAAAGGGAACTTCCCATCCCTCAAAGGATTAGGCGCCCCCTCCTCTACATTTTCAAGGGATGGGAAAATCTAAAACCACTTGTCCTTGAAGTCCCTCACGTGGGACTGCTTCCCCACCGGTTTCGGCGTGGTCTCTCTTGTGCTCCCCTAGAATACGAAGGCTCCTGCATGCTTTATGCGAGGCTTGAAGAAGAGACGGAACACACACCCTGAGAGGACAAAACCCAGTTCACGACACATTCGTGCCAAGACAGCCACAACAATCCAGGCGTTGGGGTGCAATTGGCCAGGGTACAAGCTAAATTCGTGCAGCACGTCCACCATATCATCATCCATGGGGAAGCGGAATCCCCAGCGCACCTGCTGACAAAGCACGGGCTTTAAATCCTTTCTAGGGGGGTTCCACATAACCTCCCCCTTCTTTGGCGCCTTCCCTATAACGCTGCGCGACTCCCCAACCAATAACTGAAAAATTTCACTAGCCTTTTTCTTCTTGTTAGTGGTGGGCGTTTGGCAATCCGCCCATTCGGCGGGAAAAGGAGAAGAAGACTCCCCCACCACGACTTAGCGACGTAGGACAGAGCCCGAGCCACCCCCCACCACCTCCACAGCAGTAGCGACCTCGGGGCCCCTCAAGGGCAACATTACAGCAGCAGAATGGGGGTCACACTCTTCCGTTGGCTACCGACGACCGGCACGGTGGACCAAAGCACAAGAATCAGAAGAACTTGAAGACATCTTACTTCGTATGAACAGAGGAAAAGAAAAATAACTCACTCAGCAAAAGAAAAGGAAGTTTGGCAAGAACTCGTCAAAAGGTGAAAAACTGGAGAGCGAGGTGCAAGTTAGAATTTCAGAGAGCAAAGCAAACAAAAGAACAATGAAGAGCGCACACCCCTATATATACAGAAAATAGCACGAAAAACAAAGAGGTACACCCATTAAATGAAGAGCGATCATCATTACTGTCCAAAACGACAGATATGAAAGGTCATGTCAGATCAACAATTGTAGCTTTCCAAGAAACGACGTCACATGTGCTTAGGCACGCGCGCATAGCTTTTTAAGGCCCTAAGGAGCCTTCATTTAAGCTCGTTGGGGGGGGGGGACTCCTAATATCAAGGCCCATTAAAGGCCCAACTAAGTATACCTTGGCCCAGAAACATGGCTCCTTAGCCAAACCTTGCCTTGGCGTAAACACGCGCTGAAACATCTTTAGCATGGCAACGATGCCGAATCAATACCCGCAACAAATAACTTACTGTAGTCCTTGACATTACTCACGCCGAAAAGGATTTTGCCGAAATCCTTCATTCAGCAATATTCTCCGCGTCTTAGCTGAATCAGTATCGGCAAAACCCATGCTGATCTGGCGCACTCCTTCTCTCTCTGTCACATTAATTACAAACCTGACTGGCAGGGATGAAACATTTAATGCTCAGACTGTTGAAAAGAACCTCAAGCGGCTTGCCACTTGTGTACAGCTTGCCGGGGGACCTCACAGATCATCCTTACATGAATCCCTATAAATAGCAAGACAACTTCCCACTTTTAAGGTAACTGTTACTTAAAGTATACGCTCTTACCACCCTTCTCAGATCACTGATTTTAGCATCGGAGGGTTTTCACCGGAAACATTTCTAGCCGAAGACTTATTTTGTAGGATCCAGGAACGACAAAGATCGTAAATTATCTCCAACGGATACCAATAGATTTTGAGTTCAAGTAACATTTAAATCAAGTACTACTACATTTATTCATTGAATGGAATTCTCTTTATGAGTTGTTGTCACGATTTACTTCCAATAAATAAAATTTGTTTGCTTCACGGCCTAAAACTGAATCAGATAATAGAATTACCAATCTAAGATATTTTTCATATTGACAATGACAAATATCTAATAGTGAGGTTGCTTGAAGTAAAAGAAAACAATTATTAAAAATAACTTCACTGCAGACTAATCAAGTGTTAGGGAAATTTAATAACATGGGTCTGTGTCGGCCATCTATTTGTTCCCAATTAGGATCATTTCCCTCGTAATGGTAGAAAATACATTCTACATTTGCTTTTCTTAATACATTAATAATTTTAGATCTCACACCATCATTTTTCACTTCAAACTCTATAATTTAAAATTTTCTCAGTATTTCTTTTCTAATCATTTTTCTCACTTCAAATTTCCATTTCAAAATAAAATATTATTATTTAATTCTTTTCTATTTAACTTTAAATAATATTATTTAATTCTTCTAAAATAAAACACTATTATGTATTTCTTTGCTATAATATCATTTCAAAATTTAAAATGAGATTTGAAACTGGATTGCAACTTCAAATCCCACCCAGACACCAAATATATTCGTGCCCATAAAACTTATTGGCTGACACCTACAGTAGGCGTGGATAAAAATCAACTCCGACATGGAGGTGTTTGGGCAGCATCCACCGGTGGCATTTTTTCAGGAAAATTTCGGGGAATTCAGTGAAATTAATTGCAATTTGAAGATTAACAGTAAAAAAAACTAGTAGAAGAACTTATCTACCTATTACAGCTGTGGTGGAATCCCTTGAACTGTCAACTACACATTGTGCTAAAACGTTACAATACAAGTGCAAAATAAGGCCTGATGCACAACATTAAACCCACCAATTATATTACACAATCTCAACACATCACAGACAAAAACCTCGCTCAAGATGCTGATATACCGCTTCTCTTCAACAATTCCTGCGAAAATCAGACGTCCATAATAAAAATTAACTTATTTTGCACCAGAACCATTTTTTTTTATTAATTTTGACGCATTTGTTTTGCAAATGTTTACCATTTTTGTAGCCACAACAGACATATGCTGCCTTTCTTTTCTTTCACGTGCACACTCTCCACACCAGCTCGAAAAATCTTTCTGATATTTCTTCAGCTCCCTAAATACTGAACTGTAAGGAGAAAATGAACATTTCAATTTTATTTGATTTAATCCAATGTTTTATCATCATGTGTTGTCATAATTTACGAAAAAAGGAGGTGGTGAAATCTTGTATACAAAAGCTAAGAGAGAGATCTATCTACCTTCTGCACCACATAAGTAAGTTGGCTCGGTAACCAGAAATCGTAGCTCTGGCACCATGTCGATGGCGACCATGGTGAAGAATAGCATGCCCTTGAACATGGGAGTAATCCAAAATTTCCTATAAATGAATGAAAAAACCTATAAGATAAGTATTTGACAGATTAAGGACATGCTTGAGATTGCTTTCCAGACTACTGTCACGAAAAACTCCTCTCAAAAACTTTCTTTTAGTAAAACAACATAATATTAGGGTCTATTTGCTATTGAATTCTCAAGGTCAAAATCTGTTGTTATAGGGAAACCTTGAAAACGGAGTTTTCCAGGACAACAGCCTGAGAAAGCAATCCCAAACTGGCTCTAAATAGGCAGATAGCAAACATGAGGTGCTTTGACATCATTAAGATAACTGAAAAGAAACGTTTTTGTCCATGTCATTTAAAATCGTTGAATATTTCAGTTCGGAACATGCAATAGATATATTTTTTTTGTCCTAACACTATTATATAAAAAGGCTACAAAGAAATATTTGAAGAGTTCAACATATAATTAGGATGGAATTTCAGCACAAAGAATATAAATATACGATACCTCTGGTTGAGTTTCGGTATTCACATGTTTATCGCACCGTACACCGCGAAGGAACAAAGCTCCACCGCTGAATTCCTTGCTTAAGCAAACATTCAAGGTGACTTCCGAGTCATCAACATGGAAACCTACACAGAAATGCTATTGAAATTTCACATAACTTAATAATAATTCAGCAATGCTGTTGAATAACTACAACTCAAACAACCCAAAAATGAATATTCTGAGCAATGCTATTGAAAACAGAGGAATCCAGAGCAAACTTCTTTTCTCCATTAAAAGATGCAAAGAAAGTCTACGAGAATCAGTTTTTTAAGCTTTCACAGCTTAAAGTGAGCGTAATCGCTATTCAGTAATAAAAGACTAGTTGGTTGTAAAAAAGCCAGATAAGATTGCTATCTGCCGTACATAATACAATGCAAAAACGAAGTATCGAGCAAGTACATACCAAGGTCAATATCCCGATCCGCTCCATATTCAACAACAAATCCATGGTGAGAATCCAGAGTTAATCCGCCAACCTCAGCAAAGAAAACTGTAAGAAAAATCCACCATTACCGATCAGCACTAGCAACAGTATTCATAACAACCAACCATATTCAGCATGGAATTCCGGATACATTACCTTTCGACATGGGACATATATATTCATCCATCAATTTTCCGAGCATTTTTTCTAGGCCAAAATCATCTAGAACAGCGCCATACTTGTTCATTGTGTTTGGGCGCATTATCCTGAATTTTGTATCATGGACCCACCTTTCGAAGTGCTCAACCTATTCAATCAGAACCTGATAAGAGCACATGCAAACTAAAATACATGCAAAATTATAACAATGACATCACAAATTATACGAGTGATATATGAGTACCTCAGCCATTAACATCTCGCAAAACTTTGGCTGAAGCATTTCAAACAGATATACTCCTGGTGTTGGTTCAACCACTATACTCTTAATACTCTGTTCTGTATTTTCATTAATTGCTTTGAGAAATGAGGGAACAAAGAAGTTTGCAGCATTCAAAGTATACAACTCCCTATGAAGAGGCTGAAAGAGAATAGGAAACAGTCAAGAAGAATGCAGAAAATGACACAGAAATAAAATAGTAAGTGTACCCATGTGTAGCAAGAAAATGATAACAATGATATTTCCATAAGAATATGCTATCCTGTAACGAAAAGGTTAAACCATTGCTATTCTCCATGCTGCATATAATATAGTATATGTTCATAAAGATTGCCCGATACCCTCGCAAATAAGATAGATTTAGCGGCCAACTTTCAAAGTTATAGGTTGCGAAATTGGATAATTAAGGAATAATATTAAATTAGACTACGAGTTGATGTTGAATTACTATATCATGGGAAATGACAAACTGCTGAGATATTGAACAAGGAATGGTATTCCTCTTTCAAATATTGGTCATGGAATTACCAGGTAACTTGATATAATCCTGTGTCTGTATTCTTTATGCTTTTGAATCTGCCAGCAAAGATAAAGAAGAATATTTAAAATGAGAGTAAGCACCTCAAAAATATCCACGAAATTAGGAGAAATAAAATGACCTCCAACACGGAAGCAGTGAAATGAAAAAGCCACGTGAAAAAACCTTAGTTTCATCCTATTTTAAGAAAGGGAGCAATGCAGGGTCAATTATAAGTGGATGATTGGAGGCTTTATCTCGTTTTCTTTTCTACAATTTTCACTCATAGTAGTCAATTTCTAAACAAAAATTCACCTTTGTATATTCTCCCATATATATTTGTCTAATTGCACTTGTAACCAAAATAGCATGAAACCCCAGCTCTAGAAAGAACTATAATTTTCTACAGCAGAGATAATAATACTAAATCCTGAACAGAAGAGAAAGCGAAACCACAGAAGGTAATAAAATGTGATATCATTCCTCCCAAACACTGCATCAATGTCAAATGCGCACCGAAACAGAGCGAATTGGACTTCCACAAAACAAAAAAGCTGTAAATAACAGTAAAAGAAGCCGAAATGCACAAACAGAAACATTGATAAGCAGGAAAGCATAAAGAATAAAAGCATACGCGAGTACGTTCACCCTGGGGAGAGTAGCGAGTGAGAATATCCTTCATGAACTGGATTTTAGAGTCGCGGGATGAATTGAGCAACGGAGAAGGCAAGTAACGCTCGAGAGAGCTGAAGAGAAGAGGGCTGAAGTCCAATTGAAGGTCGTCATAGGAATCGGGGTCGTGATCGCTTGTAGGATTTATCCTCAGCCTCGCAGGAAACTGAGAATTTGCATTTGGATTGGATTTTTGATGCGGATTGAGCGACATTGTCAAAGTAAGTATATAAAGATGGAAGAAGCGGTTGAGAATTTGGAATTAGGATAGAGAGGGAAGAAATTAGGGTTTGTTTGAGAGGAAGATGATGGTAGTTTGAGGGGGAGGTTAGGGTTTGTTGGTTGGACTGTTTTGGGGACCCCCTGAGTGCCCCCGAAACAGCTGCTGTATCGCAAGTTACTCGACGTATTGCTTGTCGTAAAAAGGATAGCAGAATCCCGCATTTACTATCGAGAATCAGATTTTTTGACGTGAAAAAAAAATTATCAATATATATATATATATATATATATATCATGTCATTTGTCTAGAAGACTATATTTTCCTAATTAATTTTTTAATACTTGGGTAGTTAAAAATATTACCCACAAAAAAATTGTAGCAAAAAAAAAAATCAGATTAAAATTTGTGTACCCTAAGAATTGAAAATGCAGCCTGCAAAAACAAGAGTCATGTGAAATGTCACAAAAACCTAACAATATGTTTCTGTGGTAACATTCTACAATACAAACAACAACAACAACAACAAATCAAGATGCATAGCTGGCAACATTCAACATATCGTGTCGTGAAACCCGTCGCAGTTGCAGTTCGCCAATTCAGGGCAGTTGATCAAACCGCTGTATTCTTTTTACCTGAACACGCTGACCTGGCTCGGCAGATTCGAGCAACGCCATCATTTCCTGCTGCTGCTGCTGCGGTGAATACGGGCAGTACACTGTGGCTGCGACAAATCTTGGCCGTTCATCTGATACCCCATGTCTGCTAAAGCCGGTGCGCGGTTTTGCGACGGAATCCCGTTCATCGCGATGAATTCTTCCTGGTCGGGTGAGATCCCCAGCCTCGCGGGAAACGAAGAAGGTTGACAAAAATTTACCCCAAATTGTTGGTTCTGTGAATTCCAGTTCGAAAAATTATCCAAGTTTCCGACCTGTAAAGCGTCCACGTAAATAGCACCGGTCAAACCAAGAACGTTCATAGCTGCATTTGATCCTTCAGCCTTCATCTTTTGAATGAATTGCTCCCGCAGTATTTTCCGTTGCATAATCTGAGCCTGGAGATTGACGTGTTTGACCAAGATTTCCGACAGATAAGCGGGGTCGGCCAGTTCTGTTTCACTGTCTGTCTGAAAATCGGACAAGTTGCGAGGTAACAGTTGCACGGGTGGTTGCAGGTTTACAGAGGTCAGCAAATGGCTTCGGGATGATGACTGGGTCGATATTCTGTCCGCCATGGCAGGGGAATATGACGTCGATAAATCGAAAGTTTGGTATGGCATGCTTAATTCATTGCCAACAGAATTAACGGCTATAGGATTGGGTTCAATGGGATTTTCAGTTATGCAGTATCCTTCTTTCTCCATCTAGAGGGACAAAAAAGTTAACAAAACAACAGGACTTTGGTTAAAGAAAGTAAATAACTCAACGTGAAAAGAACTTGTATAAAGGAAACATACCAGTGATTTGAACTGAGCCACGTATTGCTCAGCTAAACCCTGTGAAATGACGTAAATACCCAAAGTTAGCATATCAACCTACCTAGGTTATTTTTTTAGCTCCGGTTAGTGAAGATTCATTTAAAAATCAATACATATTGTAGAAATAAATCATACTGCATATAATGATATAACCTGAAAAGTTGGCATTATTGTCAATTTGACTGCAACAATGTAATAGAAAATCAGAAGCTGGGCTGTTATTTTAGTACATATAACTGAAATAACTACTCGTGTTTTCTATAAACAATGAAAAAGTAGATACTCTTCTAGCCTACATAATTGATAATACAAAGCAAACAGCACAACAAAGAGAGCAAGATAAATAAAAACAAGCTAAGTAACAAAGTAGCATCTTCCAATTACCTAGCAATTTTTAAGACTCTTGAAAGCTACATCAGGCCGATTCGTATTCATAAAACAAATGAAAGATAACAATAGTACTCGTGTATGGCTCATAATATAGGAACAACCTTTTTGCAAAGCTATATATTATTAATAAAAGAAAACAGCTTCAAATTCGTGTGGTTATTGACAGATTTGTGTTTAAATTTCATTTCAGTCTTTAAAATAGTTGATACGTACTTCACAAGAAGGTAAATGCAAATGAAGATTAAACTCACCATGCTAGGAAATGTCATTCTGGTGTAGTCACTTTCTTTTACTCCATAAACAACAGTTGCTTCCACCTTTCCCTCATTCATGATCTCTGATAATACCAATCTTACGTGGTTCCCACTATCAAACTGGGAATTATCATTTCCTGGGACAATGGAATATTGCACATCAGTAGAAAATTATCAGTATCAAAAAATAAGAATGATACGTGTACAGATATCTGAACGCTTACTTAGTTTAACACCAGACTGATGTACAAATGTCAATGTTCTTGACTTTGAGGTGACGAGTTCTTGACTTAAGGAGTACTTTGACATTGAAGTTATCGTACCAGCACTATCATTGTCATCAAGATCGGCAAGATGTTGTGAGACCAGCGGTGTCCAAAGAAAAGTTTTTCTTCGAATAAATGAACCGGATTTCTTCTTCCTATCATTCAGCTTGTACCTGAATTCACAGAAGAAAAGACGAGAATGATAGTCATCGGCATCTGACATATAAAACCGTGAGATATTTTTCTCCCTAGAAAATTGCATCGAAATAAGAGTCGCACCTTTTCGTAACCCGTCCAAGCTTGTTAAACCGCTGCAGATAGAAGTTTAGTTCAGCATTTGAAACAGGGTGCGGCTGGGAATTCCCTATAGTAGACCTTACACCAGCTGTATTATGTAAATTGCTTGTGTTGGCAAGTGAGTCGGTTATCTTCACACTTGAGACTCTAGAAACATCATTCTGTTGCTTCGATGGTAGAGAACCAGCTCTTACCAAGGAATAATAATTGAAATAATCTGAAGCTGCATTTTTAATGCCAGAAGTACCTTGAGTAGTAGTAGTAATAGTAGGTAAACCTTTCCTTTTTTTAGTGGCGTTCGAATTCCTCTTCCCAGCAGTATTAGATGATAACAAAGAATTCCGAGATTGTTTCCTTTGAACATCAGACTGACAACTTGTGGTATTCACTGTCAAGGATTTATCTTTCGTATTCTGGACATCCGAACCGAATAACTCAGTAGTTTCAGCAGGCTCCTGTTTCATAATAGAAAAGGACATTTTGGGGTGCAGTTTTGGGTTGCTTTGAGGAAGATCCTGTTCACCTATATTTCTGAGTAAGCAAGGTCCAGCCTCAGTTTGTTGATACAACATATTCTTATTACTTAACAGTGCGAGAATTTCAGCCCCGGGCGGCTGTGGCAACGTCAGTTCTGCAGGTTCTTGCTTGGGTTTCTTGAGAGCAGGTCCTTCAATTGGTTGCCCTTCATATCCACTTTTTTCATACGGAACTAACGAAAAAGATTCACTACCTCTTTTACTGGAGATGGTAGAGGATGAAGACAAATCTGCAGTAGCGGATGTTGGGCAGCCATACGATGACTGATAGTTATGCTCAAGGGTCAAAGGATTTGATTGTATGGTATCTAGTCTTCTATCAACTTGAAAACTAGGGACTGCACTTGAGGTATTATTCTGTGAAACTTGAACTTGTCTTCCATCTCCTGTACTAGGCATTGGAATGATATGTTGTAAGTTGCATTCTGAAGTATCATTTAGATAACGTTTTCTTCGATCCCAGTTTATTCCTATATCAATCTGTATAAGTTCCACGATTAGCAATCGTTATAATCAAAACTCTGAACACTGAAGAACAAAAAGTTCAAGTATCTCTGGATTGCATGTCTAAATCCAAATCAAAACGTAGGGCAGGAAAAATAATTCTTAAATAGTAAAAACATTGGGCTGTCGAGGCACAGAGACCTCAAATCATACTAGGCGCCAGCATAAGAACATGTATAAAGGACAAAAATCTGAAAATAAACATGTTAGCGATATTTAATTTCTTTTAGCCTATCAAGTTTTTCCAGTTTCATTTTCTTATACTTCATTCTCTAGGTTGATGGCTGATAAGTCCATGGAGGTAAATATTGCAGATTATCTTCTGAAATTTAACCTCCTATTTTGCAAGTGTGTGTGTGTATGGTTGTTTCAGAAAGTAACTTTAACCTCCTATTTCATCAGTACCGAGAATTAAAAACAAAAATAAAACATCAATTAGAAGCAAAAAAGTTGGACCAATTCAATCAATATATAGAAATGTGAAGCTTTAGATTTTTTTTCTTCCTTTAGGTAGAATTTATGAACTTTGGCATTTGACCAAATAAATAGATAAATTGCACTAACAGTGGCGTTTTAACTTCATTTTACCTTTTTCGGCAATGCTCTATGAGATATTAGCTTGGGGTTCAATTGAAGGTCAGGTTGCAAAGCCTTAAGAATCCGCGATTCAATTTCCTGAACAAGTACAAACTCATACTCAATGATTAGAGACATCTTTTCGAGAGAAAAAGCCTTAAAAGTTCCCTTAATGATATTCACATACCAGTAAAGCTTCATAGGTCCAACATTCATTTAAGATGGATGAAATGTCCTTCACAACATTCTCCATACACATCTTCAGAACCACTTTATGAATAATCGGAGAAGTTGCAGCAGTACCCGTATTTTCTCTTTGGAATAAACAATTACGATAATCTTGAATCTGCAAACAGAAAACCAGCATCAGGAGACTTTCAGTCAGATTAACAAATTCAAATGTTGCTTAATGCTATATCCAGGAAGGACAAAAAACTCAATAAGCATATAAATACCGTTATGTGCCTAGCATATCATCCAGAATGCATAAAAGTCCTTAAGGTCATGAGACTTCCTACATCGGATTTTGAGGAGGACTACTCTGCATATCCTTCCTAGTGGTAATGTAATAATGGTCATAGCAGTTACATTGGCGCATTCTTTTCAAATTATTTGTAAATAATAATCACATTAGCTTATAGCTGACTTGTAACACCCAACTATATATCCTTCTTTAAGCTCTGCTATTTTTCCTTTAGTCTGATAAATTTTTGATGAACTGAGCTTCAATTTGGCTGGTTGTTTCCTTATCAGTCACTCGACCTTTAGTCCAGACAGATAAAAATCAGGTTTTCTTAATATGACAGCAAAAATTTTCAGGGTTCATGTAATAACTCCAGTCTACAGAGTTTATTTGTCAAAACAGATTAATATTTATTATGATGAACCTGATAACTTAATCTAAAAAGTCATTAACACACTATAAGGGCAACTAGACAAGGATAAAAAAGTAATTCACCTAAAGGCAACAGTGTATTCTATTTCTGTCAATCAAAAGTCAACGAAGTCAAACAATTTAGTGTGCTCCTAATTTGTGAGAAGTTTATAAAAGGGAATAATACCAAATTACAACAAGCTCAATCAATAAAAAAAAATACTTATCAAATTAAAAAATGTCATTGTTTCCATAATTAGTTTTCTAATATATGCATTACAAAGAATCACAATAAGTTACGCTAAAGGCTTTCCATAGTTGAATACTGTAGAAAACTGTCAGGCCACATCGAAATTCTTACTTTTTTTATTATTGATAGGAAGCTAAGCTATATGTAGATATTACAATATTCATACAAGGAAATCAAATAATTTTATTTCTATAATCTAAAACCCGTAAGCAAGGCTAGATTCTAACGAATACTTTAATTTCTCGTATCATTAGAATATAGATGTGATTCAAATTACTTAAGAAAGGATAATCAGACCTAAGCTTGGCCTTGGCCTTGGCCTACGACCAATAACTTGGTACAAAGCTGAGTATATCTCAAATATTGTGCGTAGAGATGGACATATATTAAAGACAAATAGATTACAAGGAAAGTACAGGTACAACTGTACAAGAATCGTGCAAGTAATAGTCTTCAAAAGGTCAATAATAGACCACTGGAAAAAAATGGAGAAATTAAGAGTTCAGGTCCATTGCAAATGTAGGCCATATCCAAACCCCAGAGTAAGACCAAGAAAATAGCTTTGTATGCTTCAAGCAATATAGAGAGACAAATATGCAAATGGAAGAGAAAATACTAAAAAAATACTTTGGACTGGACTAGAAAACAGCAAAGTACAATAGTTAAAATTTCCATAAATTGACGTAAATCTAGAAGCAAAAGAAAAATTATAGTTGCATACCTATAATTCCTACAAGAATAAACAAACTCAGAATGACTGTAATATACATTATATGCCAAAAAATTCATATCTGGTTACTTCACCTCACAAAGAACTGCTCCATTGGAATAATTGCAAGGAATTTCATCAAAAACATCACCGGGTAACCACCCATATTCAATTGCCTAATGTGAAATAAAAGAAATAAAGTAAATACTTGAGAAATGTGAATTAGATAAATATCATTGCAATTTTAAAGCATTCACATGACCAAATCATGCAGTTATCTTTTGATGTCTAGTAAAATGGTCTCCAGTTAATGGAGTAAGCAGTTGAAGTGCACGGATATATATCAACATAGCTTCATGCATTGTTTATTTTATCCTTTTATGCTAACAAAATATATTAATAAAAAACGAAGCATAAGAAGGAAAGGGGAAAAATAGAAGGTCAAACATTGAAATCTGGCCGCTAGACTTGAATAAAACTTTAGAGCTGCACGTCAAAAGTAACTTCTTGCCCTCTTTTAGTTCAAAATATAATATAATAGTAAAGCAACTAAACTTTATTCACTAGCCATGCATATTGTTAGTCAATCTCCCCACACAAAAGCCAAAACACGAAAGCACTAGTAGGATAGGATATCAAAAATTATGAACAAAGCAGTACACAACTTTTAAGAGGCATGAAAATTAAGTCAAAGTATGCTCCACCAAAAAAGAGAAATGAAAGTGAAAAAAGTTGTAAACAAAAAGCTTAAATCTAGACCTTTTTGATGTTAATATGGTAACAACTTCTCTATTATAAAGAAGAATCACCTCTCTTAATCACAGTAAAATTGTAGAGAAAATCTCACACGCATATAAGAACTTGACACTTCAGCAGT
The DNA here is from genome assembly GCA_949673415.1 of Euphorbia schlechtendalii. NCBI lineage: Eukaryota > Viridiplantae > Streptophyta > Magnoliopsida > Malpighiales > Euphorbiaceae > Euphorbia > Euphorbia schlechtendalii. The sequence goes on from CATIWQ010214032.1 coordinate 20,356, forward strand.
TCCTTTTTTTGTAATGTAACCAGAATTTGTTTATTTTCTCCAAATCTTAATATCTAAGGCTATCCAAACTAATAAATCAGTTAATTGTGCAGATTATATTCTATTTTGCAGTCCTGGAAGGCAGGGAGAAAAATATTATAGATCATATGAATTCTGTTAACTTGATAAAAGCATTTTCTGATAAAAAATTAGCTAATGGATTGACTGATTGATCAACGCTTGATGTGAATGCTGCTCAGCCAAGGCTTTTACAAGTTTATGCGAGGAAAAGAAGAAGAATATGCAGGGGCATTTAAGAGAACTGATAGCTGTTAGTTATGGGTATAGTCAATCACTGATTGTGGGCTGTGGGCTGTACGGGAGTGGGTTGTATAGTTTTTGGAGGGAGGATATATTGTGTGTTTGGATAAGAAAGGTAAGCAACTTTTGGTAATTTTTTTCTCCTTTAAAACAGGGCTCTACAACTTGTAGAGAGGGGAGCATCCTCCATTTGTTTGTTCAAAGCCAACCTTGTATCTCATTTGCGTTGTCAATAGTTCTTTCAGCTCGTAACCGATGAACCATCATCCCTTAAATTTTTTCTTCACATTATTATCATTTATTATTATCTGGTAACAGATTCACAATTTAACATATGTGCAAAAGTACCAGGATATCACGACGTTTGTCGAATCGAGCAAACACGTTTCATATTTATTGCCCATAGTTAGAAGTGTAAGAGTGTTAAATGAATGCGGTGATATATCTACTGATATTTGCGACCGAATAAAAGGAGAATAAAAGGTTCCAAATTTCTTCATAAAGAGAAGAATGATTGTAATACAACTTGACAACTTGTGTGATGAAACAATGATATGATAGAGTACATTCAGTGAGATGAAAATACCGTAAAAATTGCCTCTGAGACTCTATCATAGGGAAGCAGCTTCATTGGCACATCATCAAAAAGCTGCCATTGTATTACTGTATTAGAAACCAATATAAATGTGCATGCAATAAACAGTCATTAGAAATCTGATACGTCATCTCAAAACAATGTTCACCTCTTTAGGCTTTCCGACACAAAATCCATTTTGGAATAGATTCAATGAAAAAGACACCTCAAGATCTGCACCAAAAAGGAATTTGAAAAATCAGGATATGTAGGTCAATAGTCATTAATAAACTGTAAATGTCCTCCACTACCTTCAGGCACTTGCTGCTGTGCAGATATATCCATATCATTTGAGTTACTAGAAACATCAACTTCTTCAAGTATTTGCTGCATTAGAAAAACTGTTGTGTAAGCTTCTTTCTAAAACCAGCAAATTGATAAACATCTTCATGTAGCAACAACAATGGGCTAGCATAAAGTGAAAATGATAACTCCAAAATGCAATTGTATATAGTTGGAATCTATTAGAATAACTTGCGATGAACAATGTACCCAAAATAGAGATCATAATGAATCAATAAATGATAAATGTCCCTGTTACGATTTTGAGTGAAGAATCTGAGTCATAAGATGGTCATAATAGTAAAAAAAATCTCTAAGGTAAAAACAATGGCTGTTGTCACAGTGTTTCGACCACGGATATTATTCATTACCATGCTCTGCAACAAAAATTCCAGCTCATAAATCAACCCCCAACTAAGACATATTGAATTATCTGTCAAAGTAAATCTATATATGATACAACCCCCAAACTATATTTTTAATTTCAGAAAATTTTCAATACAGTCTAAAATGAAGGATTGCAGCCAGATCAATCCCAAGAAGAAATCATTTTCAAAAGAAAACTGAAAAAAAAAAACATAAAAACAGAACTATTGCCTGTTTACCTACTGATGTAAACTCAACTTTCAAATAAATGCTATATAAAATTCGCAGGATACTCATGGTTGTATTGTAAATAATACATGTGATTAAAATTGAATGTAACGTAGCCTTAATGAGATAATATCTGATTGCTATTCACTTCATATATAAATGATAATAATATAAAGATTACATTTTTTAACTTTATCCTTACAATGGTGGCCCTGGAAGGCTGGGACCTAGTCAATTACTTTTAATGTGAAGTGGATTATAAAATTATGGACATAATTACTTTACATCATTCAGATTCTTAATTACAGCCATCAAAAAACAAGAATGCAATTGCAATCCAATCTTATTAACTACAGGTTTCATTTAATCACAATCAAACAGCAATCAAGAGTATAGTTCTACTTGATCAAGATCCATAACTGAGTAACAAAAATAAAATAATCTTTCCCATAACTAAAACGCAAAAGCAAACAAGTAACGGATCCCGATGCACAACTGAAAAATATTCTCAAGAAACAGTTCAACTTCTCCGATATTATCAACTCAAAACGAAGAAACGAAGTATAATACCTCGTCATTGTCGTCAATTCTCTCCCGAGAATCACTCTCATCTACAGTTTCTTTATCCTGAAGATTTTGATTAGGCCTATACCTTGTGCCAACCTTTGCAACCTTGAAGGAGACAACCATGCTTTCATTCAGGAATTTTAACGAACACCTTAGAGAATGTCAATTGCGGAGAAAGAGGGAAAAGAGAGGCAAAATGCTGCTGCCGTAATATGAATGGAAACTGCAAAGAAGGAAAAGAGAAGAGTGCCATATATATAGAGAGCAACTTAGCCATGAAGGTTAACCACGTAGTCGTAGCCCTCGCCTTTTTTACAGCTTTTTGCCCTTCCCTTTCATGGCTTTTGTCTCTATCCATTTTCTTTTTATTATTTCTGAACCTTTGAGAGAAATCCAAACATTTTGTCTGGCATGCTTAATGTGTTACTATGCCGCATTTATCCCAACTAGCTTGACACTCTCGTAAAAAACAACTAATATGTTGTTCGATTGATGTAATTTGAGTTTGTTTATTTTAAATTTTATTTTGTATTCATATTAAGTAGTAAAAATGTTTTGCAGAAGTATGAATGACGCAGAAATTAGCATCTACGCAGGCTGACGTGCGGGTCGATTTGTGCAATGATTTTCTTTCCGAAAAAGATGGTGGAGTTAATAAATTCGACGTGACTACTCGGGCACTTGAGGATTAAAGTAAAATTTCTTTCTTAATTAAGCATAAACATGTTTTTTTACAAAATAGGATAATTTTATAACTACTGAAATTCGGAATACATCTTCATCGATACATTGAAAGAAATCAGACAAATCAAACATAATATCGTACCAAGATTAGAAAAATAAAATTTGGAAATAGGAAAAACTTGTCAAAAGGGTAAGAAAACAATATAAAGATAATTAAAAATCAATGACACAATGCACCTTATCATATAGTTTATAGGTGCAAGAATTCTATTATACTTTGTGACATCAACTCAGGTTTTGAACGATTTACTTAAATAAAGATATATTTGATATCCAATATGAAATATCAACATGTATGTTTAACAGGAGACGGATGAAATGCAATTCAGTTGTATAACTATCGAAGAGAGTAAGGGAAAGCTATGATGTGCAATAATTTAACTTTTTTTAATTATTTTAAAAAATATGTTAAATTTCTCATAATTCTTTTATAATAAATTGTCAAAGATAATTAATTCTACAAAAATTCTATTCATTAGACTAAAATTCATGCTTTTGGTATATCGTGGAATGTTTAGTTTATAGAGATTTATGAATAATCTATGCTCAATCTGGATATTATAAAATTGTATAATATGCACGTGTACCAGATATTTAATAATAGAATTCATTGTTATATAACACGTGTACTCATAGATTCCAAGTGGATAAAATAATATTATTTTAGATGAATTGATTTGTAATTTTTATTTCTAATTTAATTTTAAAAAATCCAGCTTGTTGATCCAAGAACTATTGGAAGTTTTTTAATTTTCCCATCATTAATTCGACTGAAATATTTTAATTGTGACTTTTCCCGAGAATTTTCTTAAATTTTAAAGCAACATTTTTACTTATTCAATTATAAAGAGTAGTATTGATATTATAAAAGAAACATCAATAACATTTAAAAATCAAATACAATACTATCACCTCGAATATTCATTTAAACGATCTTAAAGGGTGATGAACAAGTTTATATGATACATAAACAAAATAAGAACTATCAAAGTATAACTATAATTAAAAATGTTTAACATTACCAATAAAATGTAATAAAAAAATAATAAAAACAAAATAAGGGTTACTTTAAATAAAATAATTGACCATAAAAACACTATATATGGAAGGGTTTTTATAAGGTGATTTTGTTGTTAATTATTAAAATATATATATAGCAAAAAAAGTAAAATATACTAGTTTGTTACCATATATAGCCATATTCACATACCTTATATTTTTATTTTTTTACAGCATACCTTATATTTTTTTTATTGAACAATAATATGTAGATGATCCTCCTGTAATAATTGCAATAGAATCTGCCAGATAAATTTATACTTATCAGCCAGATATAATTATACAATTATATCTTCTTCGTCGGTAGAATTATTAAGGAATATGTAATATATTAGCTTGATTAAAGGTCATAGTCTTATTTATAAATTTAGACAATGATATTGAATTTAGGATTACAGATATGAAAAGTTGAATGAGCTGGAAAAAAATAACATATGATCTCTACATATAAATAATAAGATAAGATATGCTCATATAGGTATAGATAATAAATAAATATATTTTTTTATGAAAATGGATTTATTAAAGGATTGTTTCATTCATTTATAATTTGAGAAGTTTATCGATTAAGCTGCATTTATTTGGTAGAAAAGAATTTATTATTTTACAGGACTTTACATCCAATACTATTTAGTGGAGTATAGAGTTTTTTTTATGTTTAATAATTAAGTAGTTAATCCTTATTTAAATTATTTTTTATAGAACCAATATTTGAATGAGACATGAATCGATCACAATCAATGAAACACAATTCAATTGGTTAGCATTTTTTAAATAGTCAAGTAAATGATAAATGTGTCATTTATATTTGTGTTTGGAAACACAAAATTTAAGAATTAATTTCATTCAAATTTTTTTTGTTTCCTTTATCATACACATTTTGCTTCAACCTTCCGAGAATCTCCACGGAAAAATTTTAAAAAATATCAATATGAATTTAAATCATATGTCAAGATTAAAGTAGTTGGGATAGATGTTTTACAAAAATGCATAAAAAATAGGGGACAGTTGCACTATCAATGGCTAAACAAATGTTTAATATTGACCGAAAGAAACGAGATACGTGATAAGCTCAAATTGAACTCTATCATACAATTGTAGAGATATGCGACATTTTCGAGCCACCAACAAATGATATGAGAGTCATGCTTGTAGGGAATTTATGGGCCGGGAAAGTGTTGCGTTTGATAACTTGAATGACCATACAAGTGGGTTGAGCCCATCTAACACAAAACCAATTGGCTTGTGTTAAGGTCAAATCTACCCCACTTATATGATACTCAAATTCATGTTTATTACCGATGTGGGATAATCCCAACATGTCCAACAATCCCCCTCAAGTGCAACTGGGTCTGGACCAGTTGCCACTTGCCATGTAGAGAATCCGTGGACCGGGAGAGTGTCGAGCTTGTTAGCTTGAGTGAGCATATAAATAGGGTTGAGCCCATCTAACACAAAACCAATTGGCTTGTGTTAAAGTCCAATCTACTCCACTTATATGATACTCATTATTCATGTTTATTACCGATGTGGGATAATCCCAACATATCCAACAATGCTCTGGTCGATTCAGGTTAGACTCGATGATACTTTATTTGAGGAGATGATTGTTAGGCAAACAATGTCTCACATTGGCTAAAAGAAAGGAATGCATGGACATACAAGTACGAACAATATCCTCATTGGTATGAGTATTTCTGGAGTAAAGTCTAAGCAAATCATGAAAACTTAGACCCAAAGTGGATAATATCATATCATTGTGGGGATATGTGGTGTACTCAGACCACCAAATTGTAACATGTAGGGTGGAAGCAAAATTATAATATGTAAAAAAAGATACAGTTCAAAGGGAGGAGTTTTGACTAAATTTTCCATGAGACATTGTTACAAAACCTCAAAAGTGACGGGTTTGTGTGTTTTCCTTAAATGTAAGGATGCTCTCCAAAGCATAGGGCTTCTTGACTTGGCCAAATTAATCATAGTTAGTGAAACATATTTCAATATAACTAAATAAGCTATTCATAACAAAGTTAGCTAATGGTTTCATTCATAACTCAATCCCAATCTATTTTGTGAAAATAAGTACCATTAGCATATGTTGATGCGTTTCAAAATTACGAGACTTGTTTGGAGGAAAATAAATAACATGTACATTTTAGGTGACCATGTTTTGGATGAGTGGTTTATTAAGCGAAAGATTGTAGGCTTATAATGAACTAGGCTCGAAGAGATAATGTTGGTGTACATGACCCGAGCAAGAGAGAACCCTTAGTTAAGAATGAAAATTAATGAAGTTGATTCGAGCTAAATTATTTTACGTGCATAAATAAAACTTTTAATGTAATTTCTATTCGTGATTGAACTAGACAATTATACTAAACAAGTAATGACAAATTCACGCTTTGCATATAGTAAAGATTTGGTAGGTTCACATATGCAACTTGAATATCATTCACAAAACATACATGCATAATAACGATCAGGCATTCCACCACTAAAAAGTTCAAAATTAAAAAAAGCATAGGTCTAGCCTCCTCATCTACTCCCTTCACAACTGAATCAAACCACCACGTATCTTCACAAAAATATCGAGAAAAAAAAGATAAATAAGATATACCAAGATAAAAACAAAGTAATTTACATGAAACAAAGTAATATAACAAATATACCAAGATAAATTTCAGTCGGAATTTACATGAAACTGATTTTTTGAGTTGATTATTTGTATATTTGTTAAGGAAAATTGTTGGAAATGACCACATTAAGATTGTAAATTTAGTAAATACCCCATCACTAAATATATTTATTCCTTAACACTTTTTTCAATTTAAATTCATGAAATACCACATACCTAACCTTAACTATAATGATTTTTTAGGATCTTAATTATGATTATTTGTAGTGATTTTCTCCTTCAATTCAATTTCTTTCTAAATTGGATTTATGGTCTTATTCTGCTATTCAATTTCTTTCCAAACTCGAATTTCCTCTTTCCCATTAGATTTTGAATTTACATTTTATATTTTGTCAACATCAATTCAGTTTCTCTGTCATCATCAATTCAATAATATCTTAATTTTGTAATCCACCATCATCACGTGATCCATCCCCAACACAGTTTCTCCGTCACCAGAAGTTTCAACAATGACCTCAACAACAATGGAACCATAAACCATCCTTTTCTATTTTTTTTATTATCATTTGTTTTGCTGACATTAATCTCTCGTAGATATTGGCCGGTTCTTGGCGCCATCACTCAAAATTCTCTAACTTAATTTTTATCAAACTATGGAATCTGTTGCGTGGCTTATTAGTAATTTCCTAATGCATCAGATTCAGCAGGTTACCTAATTAGAGGTTCGAACGATCTAGAGAAACTAAAAGAGTGAAGGGTTGTTTTTAAATTGGTAGATGTTGCTTGGAAATGGCCTTGCCAATGTAAAAAAGATGTTGCTGGGAAAAGAAGTTATTTCATCAAAGGTTCAGTGTACCTAAAAAGTATACGATAACTATACAAATATACATTTTATTGAAAAGTATATCTTTCATATTTGAATGTGAAATATACCTTTTGCATGGAAAAATATACATTTCATAAGCTAAAATATACATTTTAAATGATAAATATACAAATATATCTTTTATTGAAATTATATATCTTTCATACTTGATGCAAAATATACAAAAACTAAAAGAGTATATTTAACATATACAAATATAACTTTTATTGAAAAAATACACATTGCATGGTTTAAAATATATATTCTCAAAAGTTACAATAAAAAGACCACTGTTAAGTAAAAATTAGTTCATCACATACAAACACAATAATAAATTTTTAACATTAAGAAACTAATTGAAATTCAATACACATGATATATATCATAGATCATCAAATGATTTAAGAACTAGTTATCACTTCATTCCTTTCTTCAGCCTTCGACTTGTCTATTTTCGATCTTAGTCCGATGTTGTTATTACATTGCTTTACCATTTCTATAACTTTTAGTTATGATATATGAGTTCTGCCCGCCTATAAATGAAAAAATACCATAAAAATAAATAAATTCATAATTGTTATCAAAACATGGATAATAATTATTAAATATGATTTATTTCTACCTTCTTATGTAAAATTTATTAATGGTATACAATGTGTATGCAAATGTATACTTTATATAGGAATAAGTACATATTCATATCGAAATGTATACTTTATTTTATTACGTGAAATAGTATACTTTCAATATACACACTTAGCTTTTATAAAATTTAGACTAACAAGGTTATACATACCAATATATACATAAACTGATCTAGAATACTTTCAGTATACTTTTGGTATACTTTATTACATGAATTGGTATACTTTATTATATGAATTAGTATACTTTCGGTCTTTATATACATAGGATACTCTCAGTATACTCTCAGTATATTTTATTACATGAATTAGTATACTTGCAGTATACATACTTAGCTTTTATACATTTCAGACTAACAATGCTATACATATAAATATACCTTTTACTGAAAAATATACAATTCATAAATTAAAATATACATTCTCAAAATTAATATATAAATGAAAACAAGTTCATCAAATTCAAACACAATAATAAATTTTTCACATTAACAAACTATTTGAAATTCAATACACATGATATATATCATAGTTCAT
>CATIWQ010214051.1:0-15279 GCA_949673415.1 Euphorbia schlechtendalii
AACTAAACTAACTTCAATTTCATATAAATCAACATTATTCCATTATTTAACTCAAACCCCAATTATTTATATTAATTTAAAATTCTAGTTGCAAAATTTACAAGACAAAGAAAAGAATTAGAGAAGTAAATAGAACTCACCAGAAAAGGAGGTGGTGACGAAAGGCGGTGATAGCGGCAGCGGCGATGGCAGTGGCGGGTCGGGATCTCTTGGGCGTGTGATCGTGATTGGTGATTTGGTGGGGCTAATGAGGTTTTTTTAATTGAAGTTAAACAACCCATTTATATACAGCCCCTTTATATAAACAGCCCCCCACTTAGTTTTTTGTTTTTTTTTCAATTCCCTAACACAAAACGACGTCGTTTTGTGTTAGGGTTAACTTAAAACCCTTGCACAAAAGGACATCGTTTTGGGCAAGGGAAATAAAAAAAAAGTAGGGGAGGAATCGTCTTCCTCCCCTAGCCATTTTCTTTGGCTGCTGCAATTGCAGCAGCCATTGTGTCAAGCTAGTTTGGTGGGGCACTTTCCCACCAAATCAACTGTTGAGTATATGGGGGTGGGAGGGGATTTCCGACGCCGGTGGGGTTCCGACGCCGGTGGGGCACGTGCCCCACCGCCCCCTCCCCTCCCTCCGCCCCTGCACGGTTGATTCCATCTGTCACAACCTGTCAACTAACAAAATGGTTGATTTCGTCTGTCACAGCCTGTCAACTAATTATATTCACATATTTACACTAGCTTTGAGTGATATGTGTTTAAACGGTAATCATTTCTAGTTGGAAATAAGTTAAAATGAGGTTATCTTGCAATATAGTGACTAACAATGAAAGTAAAATCGGTTCCTATTCACATACAAGTACGGTTGATTTCGTCTGTCACAACTTGTCAACTAACAAAATGGTTGATTTCGTCTGTCACTGTCTGTCAACTAATTGTATTCATATATTTACACTAACTTGGAGTGATATGTGTTTAAATGGTAACCATTTTTTGTTGGAAATAAGTTAAAATGATGTTATCTTGCAATATAGTGACTAACAATGAAAGTAAAATCGATTCCCATTCACATACAACAAGTACCACAAAATTGTTGATTTCGTCTGTCACAGTCTGTCAACTAATTGTATTCACATATTTACACTAGCTTAGAGTGATATGTGTTTAAATTGTAATCATTTCTGGTTGAAAATAAGTTAAAATGAGGTTATCTTGTAATATAGTGACTAACAATGAAAGTAAAATTGATTCTCATTCACATACAGCAAGTACCACAAAATGGTTGATTCCGTCTGTCACAACCTGTCAACTAACAAAATAGTTGATTCCGTCTGTCACAACCTATCTACTAATTGTATTCACATATTTACACTAGCTTGGAGTGATATGTGTTTATATAGTAATTATTTCTGGTTGGGAATAAGTTAAAATAAGGTTATCTTGCAATTTGTGAATTTATTATATAATGAAAAACATACAGTGGTCGTTCTTGTAGATTTCGTCTCATTATTCTGTCAAACGATATATTTTCATGTAATTTACGAAATAAAACCTTAATCGAGAACGATTTGTGATTTTTCTTTCTTACTATATTACTTTCGCATAATTTTAGTGTTGATTTTGTTGAAAGATTAAGGTTTGAGATGTTTGGAAGTGAGATTTTGAGAATTAGGGCTCTAAGTTCGTTTTTCATAGAATTTTACAAAATAAAAACTTACCCGATATCAAACTGATGAGTATTCCTTCATCATATGTTGCTCTTAAATGATTTTTTTGTTGATTTTGTTGAAAGATTGAAATTTGAATGGCTTGGAAGTGGAGATTTTTGAAAGTATTTGAGAGCTTAAGAAGAAAATGAAAGGTTGAGAGAGAAAACATTAACTTTTATAAGAGGGTAAAATTGTCAACAAAATGAAAAGATTGGACGATATTTAGGAAAACCCTGGTAGATTTTAGGATTATCCTTCGTATTTGGCTAGACTTTATTTTAATTATTATCTTTCCGAAATCTGAAGTTTATTATAAAACGAAATACAATTTTCTGTTAAATATTCTATTTCTTCTACTTGTCATTCTCTTCATCTCACATTCCTTCCTTTTTGTTCCAAACTCTTACAACAAAATCATAAGGTAAAAAATCCAACGCAAGACTTTATTTCATGCAACAATATCTACTTCCTTGTTCCTTTCAGTTGATTAATATGAAATATATGTAGTTTACTTAGTTTAATCCCTTAGTTGAATTTGAAAACTTGTTGTTCAGCGATTATGCCGTATTTAATCCACATTGTACCTTAGTTAATCTTTAATTTTCATCTTTTTCGTAAAAGAGGCAAAATATAGTGAGAACAAAAAAATTTACATTTTTAGTGAATGCGACAAACTTAATGTTTTGTTTGTGTTTTGATGTGAATATGATTTCATCTTATTCATCGTATTTGATGAAATTGTCAAAAATGTGACAAGATTTTTTGTTTTTGGTAGAAAGTTTACTATCTTGAACTTATTGTCTTGTTTATGTGTTTGTTTAACAAATGCAAGTATATACATCCATGCACTGTTTTATATCTAGAATGACCCACGTACAGTGGTAGATATTAATATGTATATTGAAATGATACCACAAGATCCGTGAGACATAGTTTTTCACCATGACTCCAATGTAGCGGAGAGCAACAAACATGGATGGCCAAGATATAAAATTTTAACCTACAAAATCACTGGTAGGGAATCCCACATGACTACATGAACAGAAGTTAAGAGATTTTTCATTCGGATATGTTACTGAATGTCTTTGGCAGATTACTGATAGGACAACTAATATCTTAATTCCCTGACGAAAGAAATTAAATAAAACAGAAGTTCCAATGAATGCAAGATTTTGCCAACTTTGCAGTAATTATCAATCAGTTTAATAGCAGTATAATTATTTTTTTCATTTTTCATTTTTAAAACTCCATTTCGCAAAATTTGCACTAATTTTTCATTTATCATTTTTTTCATTTTTCATTCCACAGATCAAATTCACTTTAAAATAATAATATTTTATTATAAAACTAATAAAAAAATACAAAACGGAAACCAAAAATAATAAAAAAAAAGTAAAAAGTAATATTATTTTATTCAATTCTTCAAAACGATAGAATAAATAATTTCTCATATTTGGGGAGCCACATTTTGATGATATACCATATAGGAATTGGTTAGATTTGGTTATTCTACATATCCATTCCCCGTTTTGGAGAAAACTCTAAAACGATGAACAATTGGATTTGCACTGATCGAAGTTGTTGTATGTTTATAAACAAGTACAAGTCCAATTGAAAATGTATTTTTGTTTATAAACAAGTAAAAGACTAACTGGAAGGTTGTTCGATTTTACAATTATGTAATTATTTATCTTCTAAATTTGAGTTTATGTCGCATTCGTCGTGTTTTCACTATAATGTGACGAACAAGACAAAATCATACTCTACTTCAATTAAGGTATTGAAAGGAGATAATTTGTGCAGATAGACATTAATTAGTTGAAGAAGTTACCAAAAACAAAGTGTGTCAAGTAGTTGTCTTTAGCCCCCCACTCTTGATTTGGACTTAACAGCAAACATACACTTCAATTGCTACTTGCTAACTTTTTATTTCTATTATTCCATTTTCTTTCAAGATACATACATACATGTATCAAATTCCCCCATCCATATTAGAAAGCTTTCCTTTATTTATCAAATATCCAAAGTTTAAAACTAAACAGACATATTACAAGCAGAAATTTGCATTAAAGGTAAAAATGAGCCTATAATATGAAGATTCTCGACCTATAAAAGTCAAGTAAATTTAATGATAAAAAACATGTTTAGTAGATAGTGGATTCTAAGATTATGTGGCATGTGGAATAGATATACACGTTGATGATATGTTGATGATTTTAAAAATACATAATAACTTTTAAAAAATGATCACATTTTGTCTTTTTCATTTAGAATTGTATAATTAAATAATAAAAAAACCTAATTCCAAAGTGTTTCCATGTTGAATTAATATTAAAATATTAATTGACCATGTTCAACATATATTATGTCACATCATATAGGAAATTGAAAATAAAATAGCTAGTGTAGAGATTTTTTTTAGTTGATTGTCTATTTTTACTTGTATGTCAATATTATTATTGAAATAGACTATCTAAGATCATTTGTATTAGATAGTGGATTTTAAAATTATGCGTCATGTGGAATAGAAACTCACATTGATACATGCCAACAATTTTAAAAATCGACAATATCTTTTGAAAAATGATTATACTATATTGTCTATTTCATTTAGAATTGTGTAAGTGAATAATAAGAAAAACTTAATTATCAATTGTTTTAATGTTTAATATTAAAATAGTAATTAATTTGATGAGTTGACATTCCATTTGATTGTTTACGTAAAGAATATCAAATATACAATGTTCAACATTTCTTGTGTCACATCATATAGGAAATAATAGACAAGCTAATATAGAGTTAAATTTTAGTTAATTGTCTATTTTTGCCTATGTGTCAAGACTATTAAAGCATCTTCAATGGTTTGTCTATTTAACTATGTTTCTTGACACATGGGCCTAAATAAACTTTTAACTAAAAAATCTACAGTAGCTAGTCTATTCATCTCACCAAGTTGATGTGACACTCCAAATTTTAAAAATTGTTTATTTGATTGTCCACAAATAGACAACCAAATATACTTGATGACTCGTTAATTAAATATTATTTCAATACTCAATTGGTTTAGTTTTTATTATTTAATTTGAAAAATAAAAATAAAGATCTGTTAGACAATTAGAATCCACAATCTATTGTGTCAAATTTACAAAATATCAAGCTCATTTATCCGTGTCATTAATTTGAATGTATATTCCATATATCACCTAACCGTAGAATAGACTAACTACTGGATATGCTCTTAAAGATGCTTTTAATAGATTGTGAATAATAGCATGATGTGGTATTTTGAATAGAAGTCCACCTTGATAAGGTGGTAAAACAAATTAGATATTTTAAAAAACACTCACAATATATTTTTTATTTGATTGTGTATTGAAATAAAAATTAAAATAATCACAAACAAGTTAAATCATCTTGGTAAGTAACTCTCTCTCATCATTAAAATAGCATATAGTTAATTATTTAACAATCTATTTGGTTGATTATTTGTAAATAATCAAATAGACAATATTCAATATTAATTGTACCATATCGTATTAAAAATAAAGAATACAAGATCTATTGAAGGGTGAATTTTCACTCAATTGTCTATTTTAATTTATGTGTACCTTGATGCAAAATGTACTCCTTTCGATCTCGGTGTTAAAAGATTATCATTTTACTTAACATTTCATTTTTCTTTTGTTTGTTATTTTAAAATATCAATGCAAACATTAACAAATTTTTTAATTTACCCTTTTATTAATTAGGAAAGCGATTAAGTACAAGTGAAGTTATAAGGTAATAATTAAGAAGAAATAGAACATTATAATGACGTGAAAGGGGATAAATTAATCATTAAAAATGTAATAAATGTTTTATTCTATTTAATAAAAATACAATCTTTCTGCACCCGGGATAGTTTTATTTAAACATTTCCATAATCTTTATGCAAATTTCTTCTTGTAATATTTAACATATCAAGACAACAACGTAAAAGATAAATTAACTTTTTTAATAGCTTTATAAAGGTATTATTTATTTTAATGGATCAATCAATTTGACTAATTAAAGTAGATACAATGAGTAATATTTAAAATGTTCTATTCTTACATTGATCCATGATAATTTTAATGGTTGAGACTGGATTTGTGAACTTAGAGGTCACATGTTTGAATTTACATACGGGTGAGATAATATTTTTTTTTGTATAATGTAAACATAATTGCACTAATTTATGAATATAAAAAAGCAAGTTGATAACTTCTCATACATGAAAGTTATCAAGGTTAACAAGTTACTTCTTTTTTCATATAAGTTGGAGATACAAGAGGGCTAGAGAGGACATAGAGATCATGAAGTTCACATTTTGCATTTATAAGTTGCATATCTACACCAGGCAAAGATTAATATATACAAATTTACATGGTTCACCGATTTGACTTTGCAGTTTTCTTATTACTGTGTAATACACATTACAGATATAATAGGACAACATAACTACATATATATTATATACACGTCAGTATACAAAAGATATGTTCTCCCACCAAATAACTACTCCAAAACTAACACTTGACAAAATAATACTAAATAAGTTCATAATGCTTTTAGATATACAAAGATTGGTAATTTATTATATTTCAGCATAAGTCAGTATTATTTTACCATGTATCCTACAAAAAATCCCCCCATTTTTATTTTTTATATTTATTCTAGAGTTCATATGTGAAAAACAAAGAAAATATAGAAAAAATACGAGCACAAAATTACCGGATATAGTTTTATTGGACAGTAGTGTAAGATTTAGTGTTGGGCCAATCACAACAAGTTGGGTTGGATTTGGCTTCAATGTGTAGTTTTCACAAACAATCATGTAATATGATTTTTATTGCTCGTGTGATTGAAAGGTTTGAATTTCAAATCTATAAATTTTATATCTTCAATAAAAAATAATCTATACATTTTATATTTAATTTTTTTATTTCATCCAATTGTAGTTGATAAAATTATGTTTATATCAAATGATTGAGGAATTTTTCAATAAGAGGTTGGAGTCAACCCTATTGATGATTTTGTTAAGTTTATCATTAGTGTACGACATACAAGTTCTTAATTCTTTTGCAATTTTATTATGAAGTTTTTTATACTTGCTTTAAAGAAACCATAATTTTATTATTTTTACCCATTAAAATTTTTTATACCAATCATTAATGATAAAACAAATGAATACAAAATAATCCTTTTATGTTTTACGCATAGGAACAATGAATTTAGCATTTTACGTAAGCAAAGTAAGTAGTAAGGAATGTATAATAAGTAAAAGCAGTATTATATAAATTATCAACAATAACAACAAATTAGCTAGCATTTACATTTTCTCTCTTCAGATCCGAAGAATCCTCAACAAAAGTAAGAATAGTACAAACTAAAACTAATCACATAAAAAATCACCAAACAAAATCACAGAGTTGAGTATTTTTCAAGAAAGCAAAAAAATGTCATCAACTCTGCAAAACTCCACTCAAATGGGAGTTCAAAAGATACTCTTTTGGTTGTTTTTCATCCTTGCAATGCTTTACATCGTCTACTCTTCTCATCTACTGGTCGAAAAAGAGCGAAAATGCATATCAGATGAAGAAAATCTCAAATATTTAACAAATCTCACCACTTTAATTCATCAGCAGCAAGCTCCCGTAATCCCGAACAGTCTCCTCCCCCAAAGATCACAATCCTACAACACGGAACTCAAACACATTGTTTTCGGAATCGCAGCTTCATCCAATCTATGGGAGCGACGAAAAGAGTATATTAAACAATGGTTTAGGCCTACGGAGGCTCGAGGCATTGTTTGGATCGACAAAAAGGTCAAAACCAGAAAAGACGAAGGCCTGCCCGAGATTAGAATCTCTGAAGATACATCAAGGTTTAAGTATGCCAACAGGCAAGGGCATAGATCAGCTATAAGAATATCAAGGGTGGTTTCCGAAACATTGAAACTCGGGTTAAAAGACGTTAGATGGTTCGTTATGGGCGATGATGACACTGTTTTTATCGTCGACAATGTGGTAAGAGTACTTTCTAAGTATGATCATAGGCAATTCTATTACATTGGAAGCTCCTCTGAAAGCCACATTCAGAATATATTTTTCTCTTATAATATGGCCTTTGGAGGCGGGGGTTTCGCCATTAGTTACCCCTTAGCGCAAGAGTTAGCTAAAATGCAAGATAAGTGCATTCAGAAATATCCCGGGTTGTATGGCAGTGATGATCGAATGCAAGCTTGTATGGCCGAGCTTGGGGTCCCGCTTACCAAAGAACACGGCTTTCATCAGGTCCATCTATAATTGCCCCTTCTTTTGGTTTTTCGACCGTTCAATTACTTAACTATACTAAGTATAGTTTTTTTTTGTTCAATGCAGTATGATGTATATGGAGACCTTCTAGGCCTATTAGCAGCGCACCCCGTGACTCCATTGGTATCGCTCCATCACCTTGATGTAGTGGAGCCAGTGTTTCCGCGAATGACTCGGGTCAAAGCCCTCGAGCACTTATTCACATCGGTCAAGCTCGACTCGGCCAGCATGATGCAGCAATCCATATGCTATGACAAGAGAAGGCTATGGACTATCTCAGTGTCGTGGGGCTTTGTTGTTCAAATCTACAGGGGAGTTATTTCTCCTCGAGAGCTCGAGATGCCATCTAGAACATTCCTTAACTGGTACAGAAGAGCAGATTACACTCAATATGCATTTAACACAAGACCCGTAACAAAGCACCCGTGTCTAACGCCATTTAATTACTATATGAACGCATCGAAATATGATCAAGGGAGGAAGCAAACAGTCGGCGTCTATACTCGGTATAGACCGCCAAATCCTGTGTGCCGATGGAAGATGGCGTCCCCTGAAAGGATTAGCTCTGTTGTGGTATCGAAGAGGCCTGATAGTCTTCGGTGGCAAAGAGTAAGTATTTGAAAAACATTCACACATATGCATTATCAGATGTTATCGAAAGTTTTTTCTAACCGAATCAATCGAAATTTGTTTTTTCAGTCTCCAAGAAGGGATTGCTGTAGCATTATGCCAACAAGCAAAGGTTCAGTGTTGAATATATGGGTGGGGAGCTGTAGAAGTGGAGAGATTAGTGAATTGTAGACAGAGCTTAGCACTTAGGAGCTGTAATTTGACATTCTTGTGATTTCCCGTGTTCGTGTACAAGGATCAATAAAAATCAAAGGGATTAAGATGGAAATAGAGCTCAAAATGTCAACTTTCTAATGAAGAATTTTCCATACAAGAAGCAATTAAGGTCACGGAAGCAGCAGAAAAGAAATAGAAGATTCAGTTTATACTGATACAAGTTCCTTAATTGATTCATCTATGTAAATGTGTCTATGAAAGTATAGCTAGAGACCGAATTACTTTTTTCTACTGCAAAATCAACATGTTAGTTTTGATTTGAGCCGGTTTTGACTTCAACTTCATCTTTGTCTTCTTGTATTTAGTGTTGTTATATAGACATGGATCACTATCAGTGTGCAGTAGTGTTGAGTAGTGAAAAAAGAGGTGGTTCAGTTCCGTTACCAGTGGTGGTAAAATTATGAGGTAGCGACGAAACTGGAGAAGTAGCGGAAGCCAATATAGCAAGTTCCACATGATTACCATCCACTGGGTGTTGAATCCTAAGATGATGTATTTCAACAATTTTCCCATCTTTCATCACCAAATTCACTGCATTCACAAACACAACCAACGATTTTGCACATATCAATATAAAGATGAACTAATCACTTAATCAGTTAATCTCATCGAGCAATTTATAAGCAGGAATATGGCACAATTCTTCCTAATTTGTATTGGTTTCAAGATTCATGAGTAGAGTTCATTAAGAGAAAAACTAGTTCTTGATCAATTCGAATTTCATTATTCCAAGTAGCAATTGAAGAATATCCTGAAAACCTAATCGGATGTAGAAAATTGAAAAAATACGAGTAAAAATTGATTGATTTGGGATATGAAAGAGTAAATACCTGGGTAAGAGAACCACCAGAGACAGAAGAGGCAGAGGAAAACAATGAGGGGAATGAGATGGACCAATTTCTCGGAGGAAGATCTCCTGAAAAAGGAAGAAGAGTGAAAGTAAACAGGAAGAACTTGCGGTGTTTCATCCATGCCTATGCGTCTTGGAGATGCAGAGGAAGATGATGATGAGGAAGACGAAGAGGAAGATGAATATTTAGGTTTGAGCAGAGAAATATCGTCTGCCGCTCGAGATAAGCAGCTTGTTGGTCTCTGTTGCATTTCGCTGGGGAAAATTGAATTTAGGGTTTTGATGGAGAAGAAGAAGAAGAAGAAGAAAGAGTGAGTTTCTTTCTGCAAGGTATATTTCCAGTTGGTTATTCAGTTTCTGATTTTCTAACGGCTTGGCTTTTTCGGCGCCAAATCTTTTTACACGTGTCACTCGAACTGTAAACATTTTGCTACTTAAGTAATCATAAAAATCAAATCTGCCGTCTCCTGCAAAACGGGCTAACAATTATGTAAATTACATTATTTATTTCTTTTCAACTTTAACGTATGTTACTGTTTTCGAGTCATAAAACCTACTTATTAAAAATTGTTTATATCTCAAAAGAACTTGTTTATCAAAAAGCATTAAAAACAATTTTGGAAAATTGTTTGTTCACCATATTTGGGATATGTGTAATTGATTTTAAACGCATAACACAATATGTACAACTTTAATAATGTTTGTCATATTTCAATTTTTTTAATCAGCTCGTCTACTCTATAATTTCAATTACTCTCTGCTGAATCATTCTCGATATCATAGAGAAGTGGAGAAAGAACGAAAAGTAGATTTTCATATTATGTGTTCATCATAATGAATTTCTACGGGAAAAATAATTCTATATAAAATTGTAATTAAATTTTAAAGTGAGTTTGTTTCATCTCTCTCAAATAAAACAAACATGTTCGATCCATACTTTTTTTTTATTTTGAAAAAAAAAAACAAGGATTAAGTCAATTTTATTATAAAGTTTGACTTCGAAGAATATTTTTCCTTCTATTAGCCAAGAGGAATCTACTTCCAACCAAATCATGATCCACGTGTAATATGATAACTCATGAATCCATATGTGAAACTCAAAAGAACATATAAAGAATCAATGGACTGTTATAAAGGCTATTCATTCCATGACAAAGTATTTCCTTTCCTACACATTGAGTGGCATTACACCGGCACAGAAAAACCACAAGTTCCCGCCACCCAACAAAATTTATACCACTGAATCTTCTTTATTTACTCCACACTCTAAACATTATTTTGTTCTCTATCACTATCTTGTTTCAATCCCGTTCTGCGAGAACCATGGGCCCCACCGTCACGGCGATCATACTTTTGCGATGCAAGATAATTCAGCGCCAAAACTACGTCCGAAATGGCTGGCCGCATGTTAGGCTGCTCTTGAACACACATTGCAGCAATTGCTAGAGCTTGGTACAACCCTCGCATTGGGTATTCGCCTCTCAGCATCGGATCCACCATTTGCGCAAAGTTTCTTCGGTCTCTGAACAAAGGCCGCGCCTACAAACAATTACATATGAATATTGCATCAGTTTGTGGCATCCTAAGTAAACACCAGTCACTTCTTCACCTAATGTTTTGCAACAATTTGCTTAAAGGTCGGTCTGGGATTATTTCTTTCCCAAGTTGTTGTCCTGAAAAGCTCTATTTCGAGCTTTTCCATGCTACTGTCCGGGAAAGCTCCGAAAATTAATAGAAAACATTCCCTGATTAATTAGTATTAAGAGTCAAAATCTTTTGTTTAATACCAAAATATGTTATTGTAAGATCAGTTTGAGTAGAGATTTTCCCGACCAATCCTAAAGAGGCCCTAACTCTTCATTGCTAAGGCCTAAAGTCAACTCTTAACAAAGAAAAGAGTTTTACTCGGGCAGGGATTTGGATTCTCTAAAGTTGAAAAATAAATTTAAAGTAAATTTGGGTAAATCTAATTTATTCATTCAAATTTGAAGGGCCGAGATACAATACGCATTTTCCTAATTATTCTTTCTCTCACTTCCATTCACTCTATCTCTCTCATACTATAAAGTTACGTGAATCCTAATAATGTATAATTCTATTCAAAATAAAATAAATGTTAATGAAAGAAAAGTGGCTTTTATGAATTTCTTTTTGCATTTAAAATATTGTCATATAACTACTACCCTTTCACTTAAACGACTTGGGCCTAATTTGAATTGTATACTCTTAACAGAAAACACTTCCACTCATTCAATATATTGCATGGATGCAGAAGCTCAGTCATAGATAACCTCGTAAAGTGCAATAACAAGCTTCGACATCAACGTACCCAAGCAACAAGATTCTGTTCATTACGGTCCTTGGTTTGATCGATCGCTTTCCTGCCCGTAATAATCTCCAAAAGAACCACCCCGAAGCTATAAATATCGGACTTGAAAGTCAACTGCCCCGTCATTGCATAGTCCGGGGCACAATACCCATAAGTTCCCATAACCCGCGTAGAAACATGGGTCTGATCCCCGCTAGGACCCTCTTTGGCCAACCCAAAATCGGATAGCTTCGGAAAATATCCCGACCCTAGCAAAATATTCGAGCACTTGAGATCGCGATATATAATGGGGGGGCGCATTTCCTCGTGTAAGTACTGTAATCCCTTTGCCGCCCCTGCAGCTATTTGCATTCTCGCGTTCCATTCTAGCGGTTGCCGATTTGGTGGAAGATCTGTTCAATGTAAAAATTTTGGACACGTAAAAAAAACGAGGTTCATGCTATTAGTGATTTAGTTCAAATTGATTGCTTACCGTGCAAATGGTTTTCGAGAGATCCTAATGGCATGTATTCGTATACCAACAGCCTTTGTGTACCCTCAGCGCAATAACCGAGCAATTTGACGAGATTGGGATGATTTGCTTGGATCAATGTGCATACTTCGTTCACAAATTCTCGAGTGCCTTGTGCGCCGTTTTGATCCAGTTGTTTGATAGCAACAACCTGTATCAAATGCAGTTACGAAATCGTATAGTATGAAGTAAATTGTATTTGAATACCGTTTTCGAGATTGTACTAACTTGATTGATTTTGTCTAGATTCCCCTTGTAGACTTTGCCAAAACCTCCTTCACCTAAGAAACAATCTTCCCTGAATTTGGCCGTGGCGGCCGCTAGTTCATCGAAGTTGAATACTGCAGCTCTGCTGTAATTGTTTCTACCAGTGGCCAAATTTATGTTATTTACATCAGAGGAAGATAATTGATCAGTCTTATTGGCATCGTTCTCTACATTTGCATATGGCTCTACTTTTAATGACCCTAAAAAACACAAACAAACAAAAGGCAAACAAAATGTTAAAATCAAAAGGGAAATAATTAGTAACAAACAGACACTAGTGGAGGCACATGTACAGAAGAATTTCAAAAATACAATGGTTTTATAGATAGTAGCCATACCGTACGAAGCCATAGCCATCAAATTTACACTACAGACAAAAAAATTAAACAAATTTAAGGATCAAGGGAAGGGTTTTCGATTACAGGTTCGATTTTACCCAAACCAGAAAAAAATACAAAAGCGTCATTTTGTAAAAAAAAAAATCCAAAGCTCCGTGAATGAGAGATGCAGTTTGATCTTCAAATTTTGAGCTTCGGATCATTTACGCCCATTTCAGCAGAAGGAAAAATATTACGATTCGAGATTATTCGAACTACAATCATCAAGAGAAACGCATGGAATTGAAAAAAATTGTTCAAAATTCAACATTGATCGAATTTCATAGATTGAAAAGCTGGGGTGGTCCCACACTGAAAGAGAAATAATCAAATAAGCAACGAGAATTCAATGGAAATTTTCAAAATAAAATCAAAAACCCATTTGAAAATTTTCAGAGTTTTGTTCATGAAATGAAAATACCTGAAGTGGGTCGTGTTTGATCGTTGTCTTTAATACTGCTATTCGCTGATTGCTTGTTTTCTTTTCTTCCATTGCAGAAGAAACATCCCATTTTACTGTTGCAAAATTGCTATTTCTTTCTCTAGTCCAAAACGAAATCCGAAATTTCAAATTGAAAAAAAAAATTGACTTCCTTTCTTGTCTGTCTACAGAGAAAGTAAAACAGAGCTCAAACTACAAGCAAAAGAAAAAACAGGGAATGAATTGAGAGAGAGAGAGATTTCCTAATTATATTCCATATTCTAGTGAAAACTCAACTAAATAGTCCACAGCAAACCAACCAATCAGAAACGCCCACCTGGGGAATATTTTAAATGAACGGACACGTGGACAAATTGAACACCATCAAGTGAATGACAAAGAAGACGTTGGCGTTGCAGTTCCGAGTCACGGTGCTGACATTCACATGTCAATTAGTTGCACAGTGATTTGGTGTACCAAAAAATCTCTGTCATTCTTATTTCCAGAAGAAAAAGGGCATACAAATTTTTTTTATTTAAAATATTTTAAATGTATTTTACCTGCCCGTGACGTACGTATTTTAAAAAGGACATTAATGGCCGTCTGATATTAGAAATAAATAAGTCAAAATGTAATTTCTTATTTAAAATACTCATAGTTTTTGGAAATAGGGGCCCACCTCGATCCACTCACCTTACCGTCACTGGATCGCATGAAAACGCGGTTTCTTAATTTGAAACGCTTTTTTTTTTTTGTTATTTTTGACGGTGATGATGCAGGCGTTGTTTAAGTCGCGCCAGCCACAACGAGCAGCAACCAATCAGTTAAACGAGTTGATTTGAATTTCATATACTGCGAAGCATCTGATTGCTTCTGATAAGATTTGATGATATTTACTGTTTGACCTTACGCGGTAGCTTCGTCAAATTCAGCTGGATGATTTGATGGTAACTTCGTAAAAGAGTTTTGGCCGCCCAAATGAGATGGTAATTAGAAAGGAGAAATCGTAAAAATTGCATGGTTTGTGGAACTTATTTGTAAAAATACGTTTCAACTTATCTTTTACATTTTATAATCAATTTTAAGTTTCAGTTTTCACTTTATACGTCCTATATATACACTGTTTTATCAAGCTTTAGTTGCTTCCTCTTTTTACATCACGCGTTTCTCTTCATCAAAATCTCTCTTCCTTGTTTCAATTATCCTCGATTTTTTCTAGATAGAACTTTTTTCAAATTTCTGCTTTCTGTAATTCTTAAATTGTCTGCACAATTCAAATTTTCTAGCTTTCTACCAGTTTTTTTTTTCCAATTGAGAATGAAGATCTATGGAGTTGAAATCCTGTTGTTGCTGATAGATTTCGTTTTGTCTCTTTGTGTTTGTTTTTGTTGTTAATTTGCAGAAGGATTATGCAATTTTTTTGTTGTAATTGATGGGAGGATTTCATTAGGCTGTATAGGATTTCATTAGGCTGTATGCAATTGTAAATTTATATACTAATCTGATTTGTATCACTCTCATTGGTCTTGGAAAGCCTGCTCTTCAAAGTATTTCTGAACTTAAATCAGCTGATTAGGTGTAATTAATTATCTTACATGTTTAGATAACTTTCTAATGCATTTTCATCACTTTTCAAG
>CATIWQ010214082.1:0-14469 GCA_949673415.1 Euphorbia schlechtendalii
CTTAGGAACCACATAAAGATCTTGGTGAAGATCCCGTTTAATCATCTGAGCATGAACTTCCTTTATGTGGATAAGGTTAGTGCATTTGTGGAGTTCTTGAAGCTTTTGCTCAAAAATCATTCTTGTTGAGACCCATGTTGGAGCTCTAATTGGTGCTGCCATTGACATTGATGGATGGTAACCTGAACACTAAAAGGGAAATTGAATATCAATCAATAGCCATATTTTTTGGCTATCAATATAACCACTAGCAATTAACCTTTGTAGCCAATAAATTTCAGCAAATAATTATCAATCCAGATAGATAATCCGAACAAAATGAAAATTGAATTAGTAGAGATTTCACACGTATTAACCTGCTTACCTTGAGCAATTTGAAACCGAGAACAACAATTCCAGAGAGTGAGCGGACAAAACTCTTTTCCGGGCTGGACGGAGAGGAGAGAAAGGCAGAAGCTTTGCATCATCGACAATGGCTATTTCAGAGGCAAGCTGAAGGGGCGCCCAAGAACTAGGGCTTTGGTGAAGCTGATATTTTAACTTCAAAACGCATCACTCAGCTGCGTTTTGTTTTTTTAAACAAAAAAACAATTATACCATATAGAACATTTCACT
The DNA here is from genome assembly GCA_949673415.1 of Euphorbia schlechtendalii. Taxonomy (NCBI): domain Eukaryota; kingdom Viridiplantae; phylum Streptophyta; class Magnoliopsida; order Malpighiales; family Euphorbiaceae; genus Euphorbia; species Euphorbia schlechtendalii. The sequence continues at coordinate 616 of CATIWQ010214082.1, forward strand.
GAACTCGAATTGTTCGACTCGGATTTCTTGGCAATGAAGTTGAAATACGTAATTTCGTATGCACAAGTTTTACCTTATTTGACAATATGATATGTTGGCGTAAAGTTCGAGTAAAAAAATAAGAATTAGATGAGTTCTTTTTAAGAAATGATTATAAAAATTTTAAATGTTAATTTTCTTGCTAGATTTATGAATGATTTGACGAATATTCTATTATGTTTTTGCTCTCTTATCGATTCTCTTCATTAAATTTTTCCTCGTATCAAACGTATCTTCGGGTTATTGTTTCTGTCAAATTCATTTTATTTCGTTATGGTTATTGGAAAACTTAGTATTGTTGAAATTTAATGGGTTTAGGAACAATATTAAAATGAAGAAAGCTACTTTGGGTTTTGAAATTGGAAGCCATCATTCAAAAGAATTCTCCAAATTTCAAAAAACCATGGCTAATGAAGCTGCTTATACTCAATCAGAGTTTTATCCTCTATATGGTGAAGGCTATGAGAAGACTATGAATTCCATTTGTAGGAGAAGGTCTTCATATTCTATTGAAGAACGAATGTTTAGTTTTAGGTATTCAAATAGAAGAAGAAGCTGTTGGATTTATTTTCAAATGAATTACAAAAATGAGCCAATAAAGTAAATATAAATGTTTATGGTAGTCATAATAAAAAGTTAAATGATTTTTTTATCAAACGTAGAATTAGTAACACTATTGAGGTGTCAATTTGTTTAGAATTCAAAAGCGTAGAAATCATTGCATAATTTCTGTTTTTTTAGGACCGAAATAAAAATTTGTCAATTTAAGAAATATATAATTATAGGGTTTGGTCTCTAGGCAATTAATTTGAAAAATACAAATCTACAAATAGTTCAGATCTTCTGGAACATCATTAATCTTGTTCAATCAACAATTTTTTCAAATCAAAATTCAACAATGTTTTATTGAGTTGCACTTCCAATTTAGTTTTGTTTATTAATGAATTGACATGAATGATTTTAGATTTAATACTTTCGAAAATTTCATAATACACGAACTACCATAATTGAGTTCGCAAGAGCAAAATATTGTTTTTCTCATAGTTGTGTTGCATGATGATTGATAAAGAAAAAAACGCTACAAAAAATTACTATAATGGAGTTCCTGGATATGTATTTTCCAATTTGATATGTTAATCCTACAAAAATTACTTACATTTCTCTTCGTATTTACTCCTAATTAAATCTTATTTACATGTGTAGGCTATGCATTAATTGATTTCCAAAGCTAATTTTCCTTTTCATGCCCATTTTGCCCTGCACAAGGAACTTCACTTTTAAATTTCATCTTAGCTTGAATAAGACTATCAAATGAAGGCGAACAATAGCCTTTGTTGAACATCAAATTAGCTAACTGTTTATTCATCGATTCCGTGTAATGAATCCCGTCCCAACTTATAAAATTCTGCGGGTTTTGGCACGCCGAAGTGCCTTTCGCCCCGCAAAGTGAGTGCAAGTTGAAGTTGAACGGCCCACCTCCCGAACCGCAACAAGCCTTGAACGGTTCTCGGAATTGGTACGTTTTGTGGTTCGTGATGATCTCTTTGAACGCGCCCCACGTGTCTAAGTACACTATGGTGACTCCTTTGTATTGGCTTCCGTAGAACTCGACTTTCTTTCGTAGTTGTTCGTTGTGTGCTCTTATCATCGAGTTTATGATCGGCGAACATCCCATCTCGTCTCGTCCTCTTTGTTTATTCAAGAATAGTTGCAACGGGCAACATCCTGCCGGCGGCAACCCTTGTACTACTATGAATTTCGCTCCTCGGTCCAAAAATGCCTGTTCAGAATAAACAATGCTTATATTGAGTAGTTTGAGATTTTATCGAGAGGTGTACTACTAAGGGTCTGTTTGGTATTGTTTTTCAAGCCGCTGTCCCAATAAGTTACCCTCACGAACTTTTTATAAAACTACATAATTTGACTTTGAACAACACATTCTGACTTATTTAATCCAAAATTAACTTTGTTGCTTAAAGGAAAAACTTGAAAATTGAGTTTTCAGAAAAGCAGTTTGGAAAGCACAACCAAACTGGCCCTTAATGTCAAAATCAACTAGAACCAAATGTTTTTGACAATTACCGTGAGAAATTTGCAAACGGCGAGAAGTGAAACTTCTGTTATAGATTGACCTTTAAGAGCTGCTCCGAACATACGAGCATAGTCGCTAAACCCAAGTGCACCGAGCCAAAAAAGAGAGCCTTGAACATGGTTCATACAAGCATCATGATCCAAGTCTTTACAAGCTTCGGTGTGAAGATACTTGTCAAACCAATAGACTTGAGTTAACACGTTTTCCGGCTTATGAGTCCACATTAAGGTATTTGGGACTTTTAGTTTAGCGAAAAAATCATTATCCAAGCAAGTTGATCCAGCAACTGCAAAATTAACACCGTTGGAGAAATTCCCTTGTGCTTGTTTATATGCATCAATTGAAGGAATACCAAGTGATTCACAAAGAAAATCGATCATTAATTTTCCGTTGCTTAGTCTATGGCCTTTGGATTTTCTATCGAATGAATAAACGAATTTCTTGAAGCCTTCAAGTGCATCGGCATTTCCAGTATCGGTAAACGAGTCGCCAAATGCATAAACCTTTTTGAATTGGCCTTTCCACTTAGCATTGACGCTAAATGAACCTGAACTTGAATGTTGCGTGCTTGATGAACCAGAACCTGAAAGTCTGTTGCTTGACGAAGCGAAACCCGAACTTGAATGTTTTCCATATGATGAACCCGAACTTGAAATTTTGCCACGTCCACTTCCTTCATTTGAAGAAGGAACTCTTGTTGGAGTCGAAGTAGGAGAAAAGAAAGATGAGCCTGAACCGAAGCTCGATTTTGAATTGGAACCTGAAAATTGACTACTTGATGAACCGGAGCCCGAACCTGAAGGACCAGGGCCAGAAGCAATACTAGAGCCATAACCTGAAAATTGGCCATTTAATGAACCAGACCCTCCACTTCCTTCATTTGAAGAAGGACCTCTTGCAGATGTTTTAGGATTTGGAGCCGAAGTTGGAGAAAAGAAAGATGAGCCTGAGCCTAAGTTCGACTTCGAATCAGAACCAGAAATTTTTTTGCCTGATGAACCAGAACCTAGAAAAATGGAGACTAAATGAACTAGATCCTGAAGAAATACTAGAACCAAAACTTGAAAATTTCAATGGATGTACCTGATCCTGAAAATTGGTCACTTCCAATTCTATCATTTGAAGAAGGTCCTCTTGTAGATGCTTTAGGAGTTAAAGAAAAGAAAGATGAATCGGATTCAGAGCTTTTACCCGAATTAGAGCCTCCCCTTGAGTCTTGATTGGAGCCACCACCAGATATTTTATCGGAGTTTTCTTTTGAACCTGATACTCTACTAGAACCTCCTCTCGAGGTTTTACCGGAGCCTATTTCTGAGATTTTACTTGAGCTTTCTCGTGATCTCGATGTCAAACCAGATCCTCCTTCCGATACTTTACTTGACCCTCCGCTTGAAATTTTGGTAGAGCTATCTCTTGAACCTGAACTAGAGTCTCTTTTTGAACCAGAGCCTCCGCTTGAATTTGATACCGAATCGGAGCTTGAAACTTGGACGCTTCCATTTGCTTCATTTGAACCAGAAGTTTTACCTGAACCAGAGCCTACATTTGAGATTTCATTAGACCCATCGCCGGAGCTTTCACTTCTTTCACTCGAAGAAGGACCTTCTGTAGATTTAGAACTCGAGCTTTTACCCGAACCAGATCCTCCACTTGAGGCTTCATTAGACCTCTTGCTTGTAATTTCATTAGAGCTTTCTCTTGAACCTAATCTTGTGCTAGAACCTCCCCTTGAGGTTTGACCAGAGCTTTCTCTTGAATTAAAGCCTCCATTGGAGATTTTATCAGAGCTTTCTTTCGAATTTGACATTTCAGGTGTTGGAGTCGAAGTTGGAGAAAGAAAAGGTGTGTTTGATTCTGAACTAGAATCAGATTCTGAGCTCTTACCTGAGCTATGGCCTCCCCTTGAGATTTCATTTGACCTTTCACTAGAATTTTCTCTCGAACCCGATCTTGTACCAGAGCCTCCCCTTGATATTTGACCTGAGCTTTCTTTTGAATTAGAGCCTTCATTTGAGGTATTATCGGAGCTTTCTTTAGAATCGAAGCCTGAAAAATGGAAGTTTCCACTTCCTTCATTTGAAGAAGGACCTCCTCCAGAGGCCTCTAGAGTCGGAGCTGAAGTTGGAGAAACAAAATACGTGTCTGATTTATAAATGGATTCAAAACCTGAGATTTTACCTGAACCAGAGCCTCCTCCTGAGATTTCATTAGACCTCTCGCTTGTATTTTCGCTAGAGCTTTCTTGTGAACTTGATCTTGTACCAGAGTCTCCCCTTGAGGTTTGACTAGAGCTTTCTCTTGAATTAGAGCCTCTATTTGAGTTTTTATCAGAACTTTCTTTAGAATTCGACATTGAAACAGAGCTGGAAAATTGGGTGCTTCCACTTCCTTCGTTTGAAGAAGGACCTCTTGTAGATGTTTTTGGAGTTGGAGCTGAAGTTGGAGAAACAAAAGATGTGTCTGATTTTGAACTGGATTCAGAACCTGAGCTTTCATTAGAGTTTTCTTTAGAATTTGACACTGTTTCGGAGCCTGAGAATTCGGCATTTCCACTTCCTTCATTTAAATATGTTGGAGCTGAAGTTGGAGAAACAAAAGATGTGTTTGATTCCGAGTTGGATTCAGAACCTGAGCTTTTATCAGAGTTTTCCTTGGAATTTGACACCGTTTCGGAGCCTGAAAACTGGGATTTTCCACTTCCTTCATTTGAAGAAGGACCTCCTGTAGGTGCTTCTTGAGTTGGAGATGAAATTGGAGAAAAAAAAGATGTGTCTGATTTTGAATTGGATTCAGAGCCTGAACTTTCATCAGAGTTTTCTTTAGAATTTGACACCATTTCAGAGCTTGAAAATTGAGATTTTCCACTTCTTTCATTTGAAGAAGGACCTCCAATAGATGCTTCTGGAGTTGGAGCTGAAATTGGAGAAACAAAAGATGTGCTTGATTTTGAATTGGATTCACAGCCTGAGCTTTCATCGGAGTTTTCCTTAGAATTTGACACCGTTTCGGAGCCTGAAAATTGAGGTTTTCCACTTCCTTCATTTGAAGGACCTCCAATAGATGCTTCAGGAATTGGAGATGAAATTGGAGAAAAAAAAGGTGTGACTGATTCAGAACCAGAATCAGAGCCTGAGCTTTCATTAAAGTTTTCTTTAGAATTTGACGCCGTTTCGGAACCAAAAAATTGGGATTTTCCACTTCCTTCATATGAAGAAGGTCCTCCAGTAAATGCTTTTGGAGATGGAGCTGAAGTTGGAGAAATAAAAGATGTGTCTGATTTTGAACTGGATTCAGAACCTGAGCTTTCATCAGAGTTTTCCTTAGAATTTGACACCGTTTCGGAGCCTGAAAATTGGGATTTTCCACTTCCTTTATTTGAAGAAGGACCTCCTGTAGATGCTTTTGGAGTTGGAGCTGAAGTTGGAGAAACAAAAGATGTGTTTGATTTTGAATTGGATTCAGAACTTGAGCTTTCATTAGAGTTTTCTTTAGAGTTTGACACTGTTTCGGAGCCTGAAAATTGGGATTTTCCACTTCCTTCATTTGAAGAAGGACCACTTGTAAATGCTTCTGGGGTTGGAGCTGAAGTTGGAGAAACAAAAGATGTGTCTGATTTTGAACTAGATTCAGAGCCTGAGCTTTCATCAGAGTTTACCTTAGAATTTGACACTGTTTCGGAGCTTGAAAATTGAGATTTTCCACTTTCTTCATTTGAAGATGGACCACTTGTAAATGCTTCTGGAGTTGGAGCTAAAGTTGGAGAAATAAAAAATGTGTCTGATTTTGAACTGGATTCAGAGCCTGAGTTTTCATCAGAGTTTTCCTTAGAATTTGACACCGATTCGGAGCCTGAAAATTGGGATTTTTCACTTCCTTCATTTGAAGAAGGACCTCCTGTAGATGCTTTTGGAGTTGGAGCTGAAGTTGGAGAAACAAAAAATGTGTTTGATTTTGAACTGGATTCAGAACCTGAGCTTTCATTAGAGTTTTCTTTAGAGTTCGACACGGTTTCGGAGCCTGAAAATTGAGATTTTTCGCTACCTTCATTTGAAGAAGGACCTCCTGCAAAAGCTTCTGGAGTCGGAGCTGAAGTTGGAGAAACAAAAGATGTGTCCGATTTTGAATTAGAATCAGAGTCTGAGCTTTCATTAGAGTTTTCCTTAGAATTTGACACGGTTTCGGAACCTGCAAATTGAGATTTTCCACTTCCTTCATTGGGAGAAGGACCTCCAATAAATGCTTCTGGAGTCTCAGCTGAAGTTGGAGAAACAAAAGATGTGTTTGATTCTGAACTGGATTCCGAGCCGGAGCTTTTACCCGAACCAGAGCCTCCCGTTGAGATTTCTTTATATCTCTCGCTCGCAGTTTCCGTTGAGCTTTCTCTCGAACCTGATCCCGAACCACCCTCCGATGTTCGACTAGAGGTTTCTCTTGAACTAGAGCCTCCATTTGAGACTTCTCCAGAGTTTTCTTTAGAATTTGACGCGGTTTCGGAGCCCGAAAATTGTACGCTTCCACTTCCTGCATTTGAAGAAGATCCTCCAGTAGATTCCGTTTGAGTTGGGGCTGAAGTCGGGGAAATGAAAGATGAGTTCGATTCCGAACCAGAACCTCCCATTGAGATTTGATTAGAATTTTCGCCTGAACCAAAGTTTTCATTTGAGTTTTTATCAGAGCTTTCGCCTGAGAATTTGTTCCACCCGTCCGCAGAGACATCTTTTGAGCCTGAATATTCATGGGAGAAATTTTTTGAGCTTGAAAACTGACCGGAGCCTCCTCCTGATAGTTCTTTTGAGTCTGAGATTTTACCCGAGCCTCCACCTGAGATTTGACCGGAGTTTTCTCCGCCAGAGCTTTCTTCATAACCCGATACAGAACCAGAGCCTTTGCCTGATCTCGAACCTGACACTAAACCAGACCCTCCTCCTGAAAGATCGCCGGAGCCTCCACCGGAGAATTTACCGGAGCTGTCGCTAGAGAACTCATGTGAGTGTGAGAATTTACCGGAGCCTCCGCTAGAATACTCATGTGAGTGTGAGAATCTACTGGAGTGGCTGGAAGAGAATTGATGTGAGTGTGAGAATCGACTTGAGCCTCCACCGGAACCTCCGCTGGAACCCATTGTTTGTCCAAAGCTTTCGCCATTTTCAGTTTTTTCCTTTTCATGGGCAAAAGATACGGATGAAAAGAATAATGAAATTATAAACACTAAAATACATGAGAAAAGACACTCATATTTCCTCATTATTTATTTTTTATTTGTATAATGCATATATATTTTTTTTTTTTTTATGAACTTGCTATCATTTGACATATTTATAATCATGTTTTCCAACATTGGTGAATGATCCTCCATTTTTGTAGCAAATTTAAGGCAAATTTTAATTTTGTATATTTCTAGGAGAACAAAAAAAAGGATTAGCCTTTAATTTAGGAAAATAAATTAAATGACCAATGCTTGAACCGCAAATATATGCTTCTTAAAAGGGTAATTCATTTTAGCTCTTAGGAATTTGTGTTTAATTAACTAACCTTCTTTGCTCTAAAGAACAGTTAATTTTGTAAATTAGTTACATTTGTTTGATTTGTATTCTTCAGACTGAATTTCGAATTTGAAATTTGATACCGAAAAAACTTTATATTTTACAGTATATTCTCTTGTTAAGATTGCTTTTTACTTGTGTTAATTAGAATATTCTCATAGTTTCCATTGATGATCAATACGAGTGTTAAGTTGTTTTTGCTTTGTTTCCCCCGACAAAAATGTGAAAAGCATATTTTTTTAGAAACAGTTTAAAACCATTTCATTTCGGATTTTGTTTCGAAAAGCAATTTCAAAACGCCCTATCAGATTTAGTGATTTATACACAATACGGTATACTTTGATCGTAACTGTAACTATATTTTTTGGATTCTAATAAGAAAATTCAATAATTACTATGCGTGGAATTTTTTTCAACTAAAGAATCCCAAACAAAATGTAAAAGGTAAACTTCTAAAAAATATTATATGATTTTACTCATTTACTAAACAAGATCTAAGAAAGGTTTCTAACTTCAAAAATTTACAAATAAAAGACCTGCAATATTAAATGTCACGGAAATGTGTAAACTTGTTTGTTTTTTTATCTAAAGTTTTACGGGATAGTTAATAAAAGTACAATACACATCAATTTGAAAATTTATTTACATAGTGCAAATTTTTTTTTGTTAAAATATGATAACAAACATTAAAAATCATAAAAAATGAAATAAATTTTTTGAAATTACTCATATAATGACATACAACTTTTAAATAATAAAGTTAAATTGAAGACTTTTGAACTATTTAAAACATTCAATGTCACACCACTATTCTAAAACCGGAGACCCTTTTTTGCTGTTTTGCAAAATTTTGAAACCAGAAACCCTTTTGCAAAAGAAATTCCTCAAACCTCACTGAAACCAAGTTATACTATTTTTAAGTATGCCCAAAAGTATATATATACACATGCACCCACAACAAACTAAAATATCTGTGAAATCTCCGAAATCTCGAACAATTTTTCAGATACTATGAAGTATCAGCGAACCTGGGAAAATCACAAACTTTTCATAAATTTACAGTGATATCCCCGTACCGCTATTAAAATGACTCAAGTTTTGAAAAACTAACAAACTGCAAACCATCACGAAAATGCATTACGGAATCTCTATGTTATCATTAACCGAAAAAAAAAATTCATCAATGCGATCCATATGCATTAAGTTGTTATAATTCAGCCGAAGCTTGAAAGAAAAACTATTCATACAAAATTACCGTGCCCTAGCTTCCGACTTCTGACCAAAATTAGGCGAAAAAAAGGCATTAATGGAAGTCATCACCCTCTCGAAACCTGCATATCTGCACTCGATATAAATATATGGACTACAATGAACGAATCATTTCAATAACGCAATGAATCTACTAAAAAGACCAATTCACCCGCTTGCCTTCAAAATCACATATCAGAAGCCTTCAATTTTCTAGGCCGCTTATGAGCTGGAGAAGATGGTGCGTCAGATACCCTTCCAGGTCCCTTGCGTTTCGGGTCCTTTCGCCCAGGCCTTTCCCCTGAAATCCCGGCCAAATATTATTTTACAAGGACTAACCGACTAATCTGAGGCAGAATAAGCAAACGAAACACCATATAATATAGATTGGCCGTAAATATCCAAACTGCATGTTACCTCCTAAACTCGTAGAGTCTGGAACAAATGGCCGATCCTGATCACGAATTAAACGCTGCAAAAAAATTTAACGTCACGAAATCAATACCGGACTATATATGTAACCCCGGAGAGCGGAATTAGAGTAGAGATTTTTATTTGACCTTAGGGGTGTCTGGCATTTCAGAATATGAACCTTCCCGAAATGAGGTGCCTTCTGCCTCCTTATATTGCAACTGGTAAACGAAAGAAAGATTTTATTTTGAAATCACAGGCATTGCTTTTCGTTACAAACGTAATAAGGTGAAATGCGAAATACCTGTTTCTGAAGATTAAGAAGAGTCAATATTTCTTTTCTTAATTCAAGATGCTCTGCGCAAACAGCTTTCGTTGGAACTCTTGGTTTTAGATTAACCTGAGAAGAGAAAAATCGAACATTGATATCGTATTGAATGATAAGTATTTCCAATGTTCCAAAATGATTATATAGCCTGAAAAAAAATAAAAATAGAAAGAGATTTCAAAAGCATACTCCAAGTTCTTGTAGCGTTTGCTCGACTCTTTTGATTGTCCGAACTCCTGCAGTCGAACTTGCAGCTTGCACCATTTGCTCAAGCGCATATGTTCTTGTGTATACACGAAGCTGAAAAAAAAAAATTAATCAAATCAAACGGACCACTTTATTGCATATATACAGTAACTCATAGTTGTCAAATCAAGAATTGAAATCCCAATTTTATGAATCGTGAATCACGAATCGAATCGAATCATAAGATTCAGATCAATTCATAAAATTATATAAAAATAAAATATTTAGTGTTCAAATTAAATTAATAATAATTTTAGTCAATACTACAATATTAATATAAAAACAAATAATATATACTAAACAATTAATTAAAATTAAAACCTTATCAAATAAATTCATAATCACTAACAATTATTCATCATTACGTGAATTTAACTTGATAAATATGTGAGAAACATTAAGCATTTTGAATCGGCCGCACGATTCAGAAACGATGCCAACAATTCTGTCAAGATTCTAAGCCTATTTCAATTCACCCCATAGATTAGTATAGATTCCGGGGTGAATCGAACCACGAATCATACGATTTTGATAACTATGCAGTAGCTCAACTTGTTTCAATGCTTAAGAGCAGGCAACTCAAGTAAACAAAATTTACAAACTGGACTTAGTCCAAAATTACATCGACCAAGAGTGGATGAGGATGACCAGGGATCAATCCCTGGCTCCATCAAATCTCCTTTCAATAATAAAAAAAGTGCACAAAATCCCGATCTATTTTGTAGGTAAAATTCACAAAAACTCATTATATCTCTGTTTATTTGTCCATAATAATTTATTTAAGGGGACAGAGAGAGGATAAAATATACACACCATGCGCAGAGTGGCTAAAGTGGAGGCAGTTTCAGCCATTGCTGAAGCTGACGTGGCAACAGCTGAAGTGGGATTTTGAGCGGTTGATGAAGGCGATACAGTGCCATCAATATTAGTAGTCGTGTCAGCAATTTCTGGTCCAGCATTTGATGATACAGGTAAAGTAGATTCGTCCCCACCCTGAAAAAATAAGCCAGAAACTTACTGCTAACTGCCACTCATGCAAAAGACATTCTCAAAAGTTGCTTTTCGGTTATACTATTGCAATAATCTAATCAAATATTAACATTCAATATATACTTTGAACTTGGAGTAATGTAAAACTTGGTTGCAACATTAATCAATCAAGTCCCTTGCGTTTTTTACAATAAAGGTAATGGTATTAGTACCCTTGCAGCAATGCGCGATTCGGTTATCCTTTTAGCTTCGGCAAGAACCTGAGAAAACGAAGAGAATGTAAATCTCTAAACATTACAGTGTATGGTCCAAAGACAGATCCTTTGCAGAAGAAACAATTATCGAACTACATATGAAACAAAGTAAAGACCTCTGTATCTTTTCGCTCTTGCTGCTTCGTTTGCGAAAGGACCATGGATAATGCACGCTTGCGCTCAATCTCTTGCGAAACATTGTACGGTTCCTACATCAACAAGAGAAGAACAAACCCACCAAAAAGTCAATTTGACAAAAGTGACCTTAAATGTGATTCACTTAAAGAATTCAAGAAATGTACATTGGTTACAAGCAAGTACAAATTCAAAACACAATGAAACTATAAGATAATAATTTATAATTCATATAAAACTGTAATTAGCAGACTCTCACCTTAATGAGAGGGTTTCCAGAAACATCTCCAGAGGACGGAGCTCTAGCAACCATTATAGCTCGAGAAACTAGAGAAAGAGAGAACAATATTTTTATCACGTTAAGTATCAAATCTTGGTGTCTTTTAATTAATATATGAACATGAAGAATATTAACAAAGAATAGCAAAAGCAGTTAAAATGCATAGATGGGAAATAAGAGTACCGCTATAGTATCGATCCTTTAATTCCTCCACGGTCCGTGATGATGGAAATCTGTCAGCTATTATAACAAAACGAAGATCAAATCTTTGACAAAGATCAAATAATTGATCTGTTTCTTCTTTGGTCCATGCCTTCAAGGAAAAATTTAGGACAATAGTTAATTATAGCAAGTAATACAACCACACCAAACAACTTAGAGACATCAAAGATATATAAAGATTCATCAATGAGTTGATACCTACAGGATCAGTCAAATACTTGTCATACTCTTCATCTGTATACTTGACAACATCAACAGACTGCACAAATATTAACAAATAACAGAAGAAATTACACTTAATAGCAATAGAAGTAATACACATAATGTGAGAAAAATATGGTGCATACCTTGTTATACTTGGCAAACGAATAGTCACCAGCAGGTGGAACGCCATTTACAACTCTGACCTGCAGATCATACAAGAAATGTACTTTTAAGAAAATAAACACAGAATAGTAGATAATATAGTTACAAGGAAGCTTCACTAGATAACGAAACCTACCCAGTGGTAAAGCTGCAGATTGTCTTTGCGAGCAGAATTTGTAAAAGGAAGCCATTGCCATGTAATCTAGTAAGATTTTCAAGTTCAAATTATAAAAATATTAATTCATAAATTCAAAACAATTAGGATATGAACATGGGAACAACAGGAAAATGTAATGAGCTCATGGTATAACCAAGTAAGCAATGTCACCAAATTCTGTGAAGAACAATCAGATAACTTGAAAACTAACAAATAGCCAGCTTTTTTGCATTTTAAAAAAGCAAGATGCTACACAAATAGTAAGGTACTAAGCCAATTATAACTCCAGAAATTTTGGAGCTTTTGTACAGTTGTTAGTTAACATACCTTCTCATCTGATGGTGGTTGTTTTTTCAACTGGCTAGTATCGATGGAAGGCATAAGAGGTGCCAAACCACCAGTAAGAGCATAAACCTATGAATCAAACAAACAGAATTAGAGAAATTCACTTGATTGATGATAAATTCCAAGCAGAGTAAAATTAATGTAGGTTGACATACCTCGCGCGAAATGCCATCAGGTTTTCTGTGGGAATCCTTCTTAGGCTGGGATTTCTTCTCTTGTGTGCTTGACAATGGAGTTTTAGGTAATCCCAAAATGTCCTTTGCATCCATCCCTAGTTCTGAAGAAAAATTAGGGTTATTGTTCTACCTCTCGGTTGGCTTCAGGATATATCGACAATTCAAAATATCGGCATGTGAGGAGTCTTCTCCGGTGAATTTTACTTTGAAAATGAGTTTCACACCAGTCGAATTGAAAGAATTAGGGCCAAGAGAAGAAGCAGTGAAGCCGCTGAGGAAGAAAACCGACGTGACAATTTTTATTTTACTACATTATTACATCTTTATCAATTTTGGTTTTACTTTAAATTTTTACATTTCTATATTTTACAGTTTTTTATACTTTCCTGTTAAAGACATATCATAAAAAAATATTGGTTGAATTGAAATAAAAGAATATAAAATTCATTTAATTATAGAAAATGATAATATATTCATAAAATCTTAAATTATATATGTTTTAGGAATGCAAATGTTATATACATTTTTATTTATGTTTATTTCTATAATCAAACAACCGATTGCATTGACGTTGAACTTAGTTGAAGGATCATCAAATCATTTATTTCACTGATTTAATATCTGGTCTCACTTCGATAAAGTTAATTTTTGGTAGTACGAAAAATAATAGAAAATACTGGAAAATGCATTTTTTAAATATGTAAACATTTTTCGATGAACTTTTTAAATGTATAAGTTAAAAAACAATTTATTATTAGCTTGACATTTGTTTTAGCTGGAAAAAAAAACAACTTCAGCTTGGAAAATCAATCTCAAGTAGGTCATAATTAAAAGTTATTGAAAGTTGAATTAAGCTATTAAAAGTTAAATAAGTGTTAATAATTAGAACACTATACACGGAGTATTATATATTCTTAGTTTAGAATTTGGGCCATCTATCCAATTTCCGCTATATAAATTGATGAGCCCAGAATAGTATAAAATTGGATCTGAATTGTACACATGGTAGATGATGACAATCA